>JAVKPL010006102.1:0-25444 GCA_032173675.1 Gastrolobium villosum | reverse complement strand
CAATTTGGTTATTTCTTATTGCCAGGGACTAAAAAGAATTTTGTGGATATTGCCAGGGACCAAAAAGAATGTTTACTCTAAATTGTATGTGCTTTTCGTTTAGTAGCATTATTTTATTTAATTTTTTCTTGAATACATTTTATTTAAAATTTTAACTAAACAAACACTCTCATATTATATTCTTTTCTTCATACGATCTTTTTTTTTTTGGTGAAATATCTTTTTGTATAGATATGAATCCTCCTAAGTTTCTATGAATTGCACGATATGCGCTTTATTATTCTTTAACCAAATTTTACTTTATTATTTTAGAGTTCTATTATTCTCATGTTAGATTAAAGGGTTTATCATCTATCATTTAACATGACCAGAAAAACTTTCCTACACTCACAATATTTTGTGGGGCCCACAGCAAAAAAAAAACAAAAACTCCGGCACGCAAAACGAATCTCTATAACATTACACAATCACTTTTCCTACAACATAACTCTTATAAAATCTTAGATTAAAAATAATTCAAAATTTTCTCAGGCACACCGTAGAGAATGGAGGACAAAAAATAAGTATAAAGTGGGTTTCAGTTTTAATTTGTGTTTACATGAAAGAATTGGTATCTTATGTAATATGAAAATCCATTTTTTACCCACTAGGGCTAGCGTGGTGGTGGTGGGGTTTGTGCATTGTTTAGTGGGTGTGTGTATTGCGGTTCAATTCTCATGTACTTCAAAAAAAGAAACTATTTTTTCGTTATTTTATTATTAAAAAATTCATTTGTGAAAAGGACATATACATTTATTTGAACTAAAAATGGGATAGGTTATAAAATTATAGTTACAACTATTTTTTCTCATTATCCCTTATTATCAATTTTGTTAATGTTGGATTAAAATTAAATCAACTATTACAACTTAATATAAGTGAGAATTGTTAATTTAATTTTGTTCCAATAGATCAAAGTTGGTAATAAGAGATAATAAAAAAAATAGTAATAAATATATTAGTTAAAAATATGTGTAATATATATTTATATAGGATTTTTATTTTATCCTTTAACATAACACAACAAACTTTCATACACGTACACAATATTTTATGGGGCCCACACATTTAAAAAAATAATAATAATAAATATGGCACGCAAAACGAATCTTTATAACATTACACAATCACTTTTTCTACAACATAATAAACATAAAACTCATATATATTAGTGATTGTTGCTTAGTGAAAGGACTTGTTCACTTGTGAATGGGCCTATATTGGTCCGAACGTGAAGGCACTGTTGTGGGCGAATCATAATTGGGTTATGTATAATTTTTTTCTTCTTCTTGTAAACTGGGTTATGTATAAGTTAAGATGTGATGTGGAAAGAGTAATGTTGTTATTAAACACACAGAAGTTGTATGAATAAAAATTTCAACCTAGTCTCATTCAATAAATTTTTAAACCAACTAAAAACTAAACAAATTTCTAAAGTAAACCTTTGAAACGAGTTATTGAGTCACTAATCCAAATTAGGTATTAAATACCAAAAATTATATCATAACATAAAGCACACAAAAATTACAATGATGTTGTGGTTGTATGATTATATAATAATGATGATACAAATATTTTTTTCCACAAATTACTGGTGGAGTACAAAATAGGAATAACAATAGATATATAAGGGATATTATAATTATAAATTAGGATGAAAATTAGTCAGGTGGCCTACCAGGAGCTTATGACCCAATTTATATCAGGTCAGATTTGGCCTATTATATCTAGTATAATAAAATATGCTTAGGGTTTTAAAAAAGTCTTTTTAGAAAACAACAGGCCATGAACTTTCTTTTACAATGTCGATCTATAAGATTTTGAATAATAAAGTAATATTATATTTTACTCATTAAACACTTAATAGGCTTAAACATGCAAACCTTTTTTTACATATAAGCTAGATTATACTTATAATTTAAGCATATATAAGAGCCGGTTTGGCTCAGTGGTAAACATGCTTACGTGATGTCCAAGATCCAGACTTCGACTCGGCCTCTCCGCAAAAGTGGGGGTAAGGCTTGACTCGTATGTCCTTCCCCAGACACTCACGAGTGAGTATTGAACTGGATCGTCCTTTTTTTATAAGACTAAATTTAACCTATCTAGACCAAACAAAGACTAACCCATCCCAACCCATTTACGCTGCTAAATTTATAAAGGTATAAAATCATTGTATGGATTCGGCAGTGCCTTGTTATAAGAAAGTAATTACTATTTACTAGTAGCTTGGTTGTTTAGGATTTTTTTAGTATTTATCATAAATTTGGATTACGGTCTTTTAAGATTTTTATTAAATCAGGATTTAATTAATTACTGTTTAGAATATTATTGAATACTTTCTATTCTCATTTTTTCAGTATTAGTTTTATTTATTTTTTCTCCATATGTCGTTAAGTCTTGATTTCCTCTATCCCCATACTATTTTTTTTTCCTTTGTTGTCTCAATTCTTTTTTCTTTTTCTTTTTTTGACAATCTACTGACTCATTTCCTAATGTTAATTTGGACAATATTTATCAATTACTTAATGAGTAATATTATTATAGATTCATATCAAAATCTGAATGTATCAGGTAAAGTAACATAAAAAATTAATTATGTTTTTCTTTAAATATTTTATTAACAATGAGAAAAATTACATTAGATAAACGCACATGCAAAAAAAAAATAAAAAAATAAAAAAATAAAAAAATAATTTTATTGAGTAGAGATTCAACATAATAATTTAATATAAATTAATTATGCATGAAATTAAATGTATAATTGATGCATAATTCAATTATTAAATTAATACTTTCAAATTCAATCTAAAAAAAATTGTTCTACTACATTATTCATTTATCTATATTCAAAAAAAAATATCATTTTTCATTATCTTTATATTAAAAACTATTTCTTAAAGACAAACATTTGTCTTCACTATTAAATCAACAAAATATAATTATTTTATACATTAAAAGTGAGTTTGCTATTTTTTTAAAAAAAATAAACATGAAAAAATAGATATGAATTTTTCGTATATAAATTTACATAAAATTCATCCTTAATTTGTTTTCAACCTTGATTAAATGCAATTAATTCTAAAAAAAAAGAAAGAACGAGCATGAAAAAATAAATAAATTTAGAAACATAATTCTTTGGGAACAAATATAATTTATTTAATTAAAACCATAATTTCATTAGCTTTATAAATGGCACCCTATGATCACATGCATGGTTGATTGACTATTTCACTCTCATTTTGATAAAAAATTATCACTTTACGTTTCTTTTATAATTTATATACCAATTTGTCTCTTTTTTAAATTATATATCAATCTGTCCTGACTAAAGTTTAATCCATATTTAAATGACTTACTAAGAACTAGGGTGTGGTCAAAATTTGATCAAAAAATGAAAAATTGATATATAATTTGAAAAAATAGACAAAATAATAAATTAGTTTTGAAAGAATGGTAAAATATAGGGATGTGCAAAATAACAAAAAAAATTAATCAAATCATAAACCGAACCGCTCTTAAATTAATCAGTTTTTTAAAACAAGTTCATGAACCGTATAGGTTTTAGAACTAGTTTAAGAACCGAATCGAACTGAATCAAACCGTTTGCAAACCGAATCAAAATGATTTTTATAACTTTATATTTTAAAAAAATTTCTTTTCAAAAAAGGATCGACTCGAACCGATTCCGAATCATTTCCAACCGAACCGAACCACTTCCGAACTAAAACGAATCACTTCCGAACCGAATCATTAAAACAAATTCAGTTGAGTTTTTAAAAAATTCCGATTCGGTTCAACCCATGCATATCCCTATTAAAATACGGCATAATCATACATAACATATTACTCTTCGTTAATTGGAGGGACGCAACTTGCCAAAAAAAAAAAAAAAATTGCTTGAGAACACAAAACGCTTCCGGCAAAGGGTTGCGCCTTTTCCCTTAGACACTTACGCCCTTTTTCAACTTATAAAAGAAAGAACGCCATTTTACAAACCCACCATTCCATATATATTCATTCGTTCATTCATTCATACGTAGTAGATATGGCAAGGAAGCGACAAACTATTGGACATGTTCTTCCACAAGAGAACTCTGACATGTTCTCTTTTTTACCAGAATCTTTGCTTCTTATCATTGTTTCTTTCCTTCCCTTCAAAGAAGCAGCAAGGACATGCATACTCTCCAAACGGTGGTTGGAGTTATGGAAATCAACAAAGAACATAGAGTTCAACGAACTCTTCTTTGTGAATCTTGACGAATCTGATTCAGTTAAAGAATCACAAAGAAGGGTTTTTCTCAACTTTGTCACACGCTGGATTCAAGAGTACAAAGACCACGTCGTGGACAAGTTTTCTCTCAAGGTTTCCCTCCCTGAAAACTGTCGTGGCACCATAGAACGTTGTGTCGCTTTTGCAACACAGCGTGGTGTGAAAGAGTTAGGACTTGATTTTTCTGATCCAAAATGGGAGGAGAATAACTTTGATGATCGTGATGCTTTGTTTCAATTGCCAAAACATGTTTATAGGCATGGATCGCTTGAGAGTTTGAAGTTGTATTCATGCAGTTTCGTTATGCCTGATTTGCTTAACTTTCGGACACTTAAGGATGTTTCTTTGGGTTGGATTGAAGTGAACATCTCCACTCTGAAAACTTTGTTATCAACTTGTAAGATGATTGAAAACTTGAGTCTGAAGAAATGCTGGAATCTCGCAAACTTTGATTTGGGTGAGGAAAAACTTGGGTTAAGAAGGTTGGTCATTGATAAGTGCCATTTTGAAAATGATTATTTCATATTCAAGGCACCAAATCTTAAGTTCTTGAAGTATTCTGGTGTAGTGGGGATTTTCGATATAGATTTGTGCCCACATGTCATGGAAGAGGCAGATATTGACTTTGCCCTTGAATCAGATTTAGATGAATCTAGCAATGATCTTGGGAATGATCTTTGCAAAGTACTGGTTGATCTGTACCCTGTTAGGGTTCTAACTGTTTGCAGTTTCGTACTTCAGGTACTCTCTTATTTTATTTTATTTTCCAAAAAAAAAAATAATAATTTAAAAGGAATAATATCTTTTATTTTAAGGGATGGTTATATCATTTTAGATCCTAATCATTGATTTATGTTCATCAACGGTTATAATTTATTAGATCAAAATTATTAATTAATTAATAATAAATTTGGCCCATTAAGTTTGACCCAATATATTATAACCGTTAATGGACGGAAATCAACAATTAGGATCTAAAGTGATATCTTTTAAAATGATAAATATTTTTCCCTTTTTCTTAATTATGTGTTACAACAACATCATTTTATCGTTATATTAATTTCTCAGACATTGATTAAATTGTGAATATACATAAATTAAACAGTCTTCCGTATTTGGTGCACTGCAAATAGAATTATGTTACTATATATCGTAGAGATAGTATCTAGACTAATAGCCCTATTTTCTTTATGAATGCATCTTTTTTATTACAAAAATTTTCTATGGCTAGAAATTATTGACTTCTTTCTTCTAAACGTTGTGTGTTTTTTATGCATGAAAGGCTGTTCATTCTGGTGATGAACCGTTACGGGTACAATGTGATTTGAACGTAAGGCATTTGATAATGAATACTCAAATGCATCCTTATGAATTGTGCGGATTCATGTTCCTTCTTAA
This sequence comes from Gastrolobium villosum, assembly GCA_032173675.1. Lineage (NCBI taxonomy): Eukaryota > Viridiplantae > Streptophyta > Magnoliopsida > Fabales > Fabaceae > Gastrolobium > Gastrolobium villosum. Next base: position 19,734 of record JAVKPL010006102.1, on the reverse strand, counting down.
TAGTTGTCCTATGTTGGAGACACTCACATTGGAGATTGGCCTACGGAATATATTTTCAGTGAGTAAATTACTTAGGATTTTGTATATATTTTATGTTTCTCTTTCTCTCTCTCTTTCAAAGGTTATGCATATTAAATCTTTGAATGGAGCTTCTGTTAACATCTTTTTATATGCTTGTTTATATTACAGGATTATACACTTCCCTATCCTATCAACCTTGAGAAATTTTGGCAACATCCTAGAGTACCTTCTAAATGCTTGAAAACAACTCTCAAGGTGGTGGAGGTGAATGGATTTAGAGGTTCTATGAATGAATTTCTGGCTTGTGCCTATTTTATCCAAGCTGGTACAGTTTTGGAGAAGATTAATATCAATGTACTGAAGGAAGAGGATGCTAATTCTGATAAAAAAGTGGAAATGCTTCTTGGAATGGCAAGATTCTTAGAGAAAGTTCCAAAGGCTTCAAGAAATTTGCAGATATCAATTGCATGATATTGTGAGAATGATTTGCAGATATCAATTGCATGATATTGTGAGAATGTTTATCATTTGCGGGCAATTATGTTTATGCCTTGTTTTTTAAAAAATTATACCTTTTTTTTGTGAAAAAAAAATTATATACTTTATTTGTATCGTTTATGTTAAGAGATGTAATATTCAATAAAGCCTTCTGCTTTTAAAAACAGAAGGATAATGATTGAACTGCACATTTGTTGCACATTTGTTAATAGATCTTTTCTACTGAACTTTGGTATTAATTAAGGATTTTATTAATCCTCTAGTAGTGGATCGATTCGACGGGGCGAGTTTCGAATAATTTTTCTTTCAAAATTTTAATTATGTAACTATTGTTAGCAATAAATTACTGGATTAGTGTTTGTACATATAATTGTGTTAAAGTTATTGTATTTTATGGTAAGAGAAATAGCTATATATTTGAGATTATATCGGGAGAAAGTGAGAAAATCTTTTTAATTTAATATTAAATAAATAATAATATTTTTAACTAAAATGACTGTATTTTAAAAGGTAAATATTTTTTCTAATTTTAAAAAAAAATTTGAAAAAAATATTTATCTTTTTTAAAAGGTTATTTCAGCTAATGAAAAGTTAGATGCACAATCATCTCATATAAATTATTTGATTATGAAAAATAATTATCCCAATTGATGATAACTTATGCTTAACTTTTCCAACTTTGGTACATCTGATACTGGAAAATCAAAAACTGAATCTGGTATGATATAAAATAATCTTAATTGGCCAAAAAAAAGTGACCAAACTTAAAATGAATGGTTTCGTCAGTTAATGCATGTTTGCAGCAGGAGAAAGAGGGTGAGAGAAACTGTCAAAGTTATATGAGAAGATTGTTTGACCATTGATTAATCAATTTTTTTTTTTGTACGGTTGATTGTTGCTCTCTTATAGCGAAAAGATTTAGCCACTCATAAATGGGCCTATATTAATCCAAACTTGAACATTTGATTGTGGGCTAGCTGGGCTGAGATGCTCTAATGGGAGAGTGAAATTCTTATAAAACACGTAAGTTGTATGGATAAAAATTTCACCCTACTAATAAGAATATGTATGCTATTATACAAGTGGATAAGTGGTTCGATGAATAACAGGTATGAGGTATGAGCTTCCATGATATTATTTATTAGTACTGTGAATAAAGCTTGCGATAAGAGTTTTAATGTTTCAAGAAAAAAGGTTACAACGCATCATCCCACTGAGAAAACATGATTCCTTTGGGAGCTTAATTTACGTATTCATTGCATCCAAGTTGTGTTGCACTCTTATTGCTTCAATCCTTGAAACCCTCATTGTCAGTTTTTCTTCTCAAAATCAGTAGATAATATTTGCTTGATGAATTTGCCGAAGTATTAGATGGGTTGGTGGCACACATTCCACGGCCTTCAAATGAATAAGTATTGGAGTAATTTTTGGGAAAGTTTGGGCTAGATATTCACAATCGGGTAACCATTAGGATTAGCTTAATGATGTGAAATTTGTGTTAGGTATGTATAGTGTATTGTTCTATTCCCATTGGAATTAAAAAAAAAAAAAAAAAGATTTGCAGTCCGGTTTAATTCGTACATCGACTAATAATATTCGGACTATGATATTTGCAACGACAAAAGGGGAATTATAAACTTCAATACCTGTATCGCGGTGCATGTAAAGCGGCGGTAGGAAAATAAATAAATTAAATAAACCAAAGCAGGGAACAATTTTGGGTTCTTGCATATTTTCGCAAAACTGAAAACAACAAAGCATATTCGAAAAAAAAAATATTGAGCTCGTGGATAACAAAACTGACATCAATGAACTAACAATTTTCAACATTTATCCGATAGTTACCGAACAGCGTACCCAACTAAATGAAAATTGGCGTCACCATTACAGAGTGTAATAAAAGGTGTAGAAAAAGAGATGGATTGGGGACAACATCAAAAGAAGTAGAATTGCCCTTGATTATTAGGCCCGGGGAAATTTTCAACCGAGTCTTGATTCCTGCTAGGAATTCGGCACTCACCTAGAATCCCAAAAGATGGGTATTTTTGCCATTTGTCATTTCTTTAATTATCCTTTAGGGGACGTTTGGTACTGGAATTTTTTTTTATCCTGAAATCACGATTACTTGAAATACAGTTGGAACGAAAATTGTCTGAAAATTTTACACAAAAAGATATTTGGTAAGATAAAATATTACTGGAAATATTGATTAATTTTGCTGGAAGGATGTTTGGTTGAAAAAAAATATTGACTGAAATATGATGAAATTTTACCAAAGTACCTTCGTAATTGATATTTTTATTAAGGAAAAAATTCACCAATGCCCACTTGGTTTGCTTCAGAATCATCTATACCACTGTGATTTTTTTCTTATAACATATGCCCATGTGATTTACAAAGGGTATGTTTTCTATCACATATGCCCCTGTGATTTTTTATTTTTTACGAAGCATATTGGCATATGTGATAAGAAAAAAACCAACCTCATGTGAACTTTTCCCTTTATAGCAAACACGACCATCTTCATGGGTATTCATGTTGTGATTAGTGAAGGACCCTAGCTTCAAAGAGCGACCATTGATTACTACAGCCTAGCCTCTTACATATAATTTATCTTGGTCAAGTTGTCAGATTTCAGCTCAAGACATGGTGGATGAGAAGCTGCTTCAGTAGCTTGCTCAAGACATGGTCAAATTGTCAGATTTCAGTTGAGAGGATGCTTTACACGACAACTCATCGTTCAGAGAGTTGGTTCGAGGTGTGATGTTATGGCGAGCTTGCACTGCAGCAAGGTGGAGAAGTGGTTTCAGATTTTGTGAACCACAGCCCAGTTTCCGTCAAAGTACGCTCGAGAGCTTCGTTTCTTTTCAAGACAAATTTCGTTTCTGGCACAAGTGATAAGCTAAGGCTCCGAGGGTAATATACTCTGACTAAAAGCACGCAGAGAAACCAAGATGTGGGAACATGCAATTACCATGTTCTAAACGGTAATTAAAATTCAGATTCATTAGTGTAAAATGGTGGCTGATCCATTTGGGGATTCTATCCTCTTAAATTACGAACGTGGTATTTGGTTCACGTTATTCACGAATTAGGGTTATTGAGTGATGCGAGGGGACCAACGTCACTGAGTGCCACACACCTCCCCCTACGTCACTCACACTTCTTTGAATTATTATTACAAATGGAACTATTGTTACAAATTTGAATTATGTTTGTGAGAGATAAAATATATCAAATGAGATGTCATTGCGTAAATCTCGAAAAGTTATGTGAAATTAAAAAAAAATCATCTAATTTGGAAACCCGACTCAAAAGTTATGGTCTTTCGAAGTTTTACGGTAACGGGATTAACGGATTTGTGTCACTTGGCACGATCTGGTGAGTTCCCTAGAAGAGGGGGTGCGACACTCAATTGAAAAAATAAAAATAAAAATAAAAGAAGTGTGAGTGACGCAAGGGGAGGTGTGCGGCACTCAGTGATGCCGGGTCCCCCTCGCATTTCTCAATAACCCCAATTTGTAAATATCGTGAACCAAATACCACATTGGTAAATTAAAATCCCAATAAACCCCAAGGGGTCAAAGAGCTGTAAAATGGTTGCCAGGAAATAAATTATACCTAGTAAAAATTTATTATTTTCTTCCACCAAATGTGGAAATAAATAATTCCCACTTCCTAATTCCTGGACATCCACAATTTTACTCCATACCAAATGACCCGATAGGGAAAATTGTAGAAAAATGAATTTGATGGAGAAGTTTTAAAAAAGATATTTGGTTCACCAAGATATTACTGAAAAAATTTATGTAAATTTGCAAAGTCTATGTTTAGTTGAATGTAAAATAGTGATGGAAAAATTGGTTGAACCCCATTGTCAATAATTTTTAAGCAAACCACTACCTAAAAATGAGAGTCCAACTCCAACATCAATAACTTGATTTCCTTAAGGCGGTGTTTGGTACCCAGAATATTTTTAGTTCCCCGGGAAACTAGCTTTGGGAACATAACTATCCCATGTTTGGTACCAAGAAATGTAAAATTTTCCGGACTAAATGTTTTCCCCGGCTATGGTTGTTGTGAGTAAGATTTTGTACGATCCCCGGCTCCAAAGTTCCATAGATGAGATGGAGATGTTTCTTGCCCGGGGAAATGGATAATAAGCTGCCAAAATATTGACCAAATTAACCTTTTTTTTTATCGATCTGTGTGAAATCATTTGCTCCTTCTGTGAAACCATTTCCATAAATCGCAAGGTTGGGGTACATCTCAACTTCACCAGATGTGGAGAATGATCTGCTTGGACAAACATGCATGACCCAAAAACAGAAGGAAAGAAGAGATTTTGGTCAAAAAACAGAAGGAAAGAATAGATTTTTATCAGGTAATACAACACTACCTGAAAGTGATTCAGTCAAAATATGAAAAAGGATTGAACCCAGATGAGAATTCAAGAAGACTAAGCAGATTGATGACTAAAGTATAAAGTTTTGTATCCCCATACGAGGCCAAGGGGAAGAATGTACAAAGGGTAGAGGTGGGGTTATTTCCGTAAAATAACCTCACATTCCCACTAATATTTCACAATCAACCAAACATACCCTCAGTAAATTTAAGCATAAAATCTCGAGAAAATTTGACCTTACCAAACACCTTTTTAATAACATTCCAGAAAAATTTATTTCCCACTATATTCCGGAAATAATTTTTTCTCGGATAAATAAAAATTTCTTTTTTACCAAACGCCCCCTAAATATCACTCCCCTACCTATCCTAAAATACCACACCCAAAAGTGGTATTTGTGAATAGTTAGTTTGAGCAAAAAAAACACAAATCTAATTGCCTAGGTTTCCTATTTAGTTAGTCTTTTTTTTTCCAAAACTTACCAAACATGGTCTTTTCAATACCCACCCACATTTTCCCATCAAACTCAAATGAAAACCTATACCAAACACACCCTTAGCCCATAATGGGCTTAAAAAGAGGCTTGGCCGCACCCAGCGCTGTTTTATATATATAATCAAAATATTCATATATATATATATATATATATATATATATATATATATATATATATATATATGGAAAAATTATTCTTATGTTACATGAGATAAGTTATCTCATGCAACACACAAAAAGTGGGTGTTGTCTCATGCAACATAAGAAAAATAAAACTCATATATATATATATATATATATATAGGCAGGATCCTTTGACACCAATGTCAAATTTGAATTTTGACACCTTATCTGAGAGCCGTTAGATCAAAAAAGATCAATGGTGTCACATGCTTGCAAATCAGAGTCGTTGATCCTTTTTGATCTAACGGCTATCAGATGAGATGTCACATTTAAAATATAACACTGGTGTCAAATATATATATATATATATATATATATATATATATATATATATATGATCCTTTGATACCGGACACCAAATTCTAACCGTTGATTTCCGCCAATCAATAGTTATCATTTATTGGGAATTAATAAATTTGATTCTCAATAAACGATATATATATATATATATATATATATATATATATATATATATATATATATATATATATATAAAACAGTAGACTATTTGTCTAGTAAATCCGAAATATAAGACAGTGAATTCAAAAATTTCAGAAACGAAAATGTTCAGGGAGATCTTGTCCGCATCCTAGTGTTTCTTCTTCCATAAATAGCGCGTGCTTCATGAAAAGAAAAATACACACCATACATAGAAAAATAGAGTGAAAAAAAAATTGATTTTACCATTGTAACCTTTCATGTGATAGTAGATTTTTTTAAGTGCCAATGCTCTCTTTGAATATAGGATAATGTTGATTTACAAATCACGTTAGTTTTTTTTTTCTCTCTCCTTATTTTGTTGTTTTGTTGTATGTCATATGTTTTGATTTTTTTTTCTGGTTCCATTAATTCCAAGATCCTTAAAATTAGGAAGAGCAATTAGGTTTTTCTGGCACAAGACTATTGGGGCCGAACACAAACAATCGCAAAGAAAGAGGGAAGAAAATGGAAATACAATTTATCCTGATTCACTCATTGTGGATTGTATTCAGCAATATTCACTATATTTTTTTTTTTCACTGCACTCGTTATAAGTCATTCCATTTATAAGAAAAATATAAATAGACTTACAAATTTCCTATTGACTTTCTTTGTGCTCGCCGCCTTGTCATCTGAGTGTGATGATTGAGTCATTTCCAACAAAGACATAATCTTTGTATTGTGCATCCAGTGTATGATGAAGTTGGGGAAAACTATCTCTGTGCTTCTTTGATCTCATGAGATTCATCAAGTTTCACAAAGAAGAGTGCGTTAATCTCTATACTCTTAATTGATTGTCATATATCTCCAACCACCGTTTGAAAGGATGCATGTCTTTACCGCTTCCTTAAGGGAGGGAAAGAAACAATGATCATACAGTATATTCATGCATATCTATTGCAAGAAACTTGGACATGTTCTCTCTGTTGCTTGAATATTTGCTTCTTATCATTGTTTCTTTCCTTCCCTTTAAGGAAGCTGTAAGGACATATATACATCCTCTCAAAAAAAGGTGGTTGGAGACTTGGAGATATGGAAATCAACGTAGAACATAAGAGTTCAATGAACTCTTCTTTGTGAAACTTGACCAATCTGATGAAGTCAAAGAAGCACAAAGAAGGGTTTTCCTCATTTCTGTCACACTGGATTCCAGAGTACAAAGAACATGTTATGTGTTGGGGGGAAAAAAAAATTAGAGACTTAACGTGGTTTAGTGATGAATATGATCACTACTCCATGAAATGCAAGGCCACTCAAAAAATCAACCATCATTGTGTATGAAAGCTTACAATGGTGAATCTCTTTTTCACTTTGTATTTTGGTGTGTATTTCTCTGTTCAAAAGCAAGCTATTTATATAGCCAGAAATAGATCAAAGCTTGGACAATGGTGATCCACGTATGTAGCAAGATTTTTCTTTTCTGACACATAATCTCACATGGTCAATCTTTTTCATTGAATTAATATTTGAGGTAGAATATTCATACTACCAAATTTTTCTACTGCCACTCTAATCACTATTGGATTCAAAAGTTAAATGAAAAGAGAGAAAAAGAAAATAACTTTTGAATCCAATGGTAATTATAGTGGTAATGAAATAGTAGTAGAAAAATTTGTTAGTGTGAATATTCTACCTCTTAATATTTTTCTTTAATTATGTTTTCCTCTATTGTCTCAATTCATTCCTCTCTTTTTCAATTTTTGGCAATCTATTCATTCATTCTGATATATATAATATTGATTTGTATAAGAATTAAATAATTACTAAATGGATATTATTATTATGGATTCGTATCAAAATCTGAATGGAACCGGTAAAGCAATATGTAAAATTGATTTAATGTTTTTCTTTAAAACTATATTGTTAGCAATGAAAAAATTAATTGCAATAGATAAATACGAATGAAACAAATCAATGATCGTGAAACAATAAATGGTATTTTTGTTTTAATTTAGATAAGTAATTCAATAAAATAATTTTATTGAGTGGAGAATTAACATGGTAATTTAATATAGGGTTTATCATCTATCATTTAACATGACCACAAAAAATTTCCTCCACTTAACATTTTGTGGGGCCCGCAGCAAAAAAAAAAAAAAACTCCGGCACGCAAAACGAATCTCTATAACATAACACAATCATTTTTCCTACAACATAACTCTTATAAAACCCTTTAATATAATTCAATTATTCATGAAACTAAATGTATAATTAATAACCAAATGGTGGTAACTCTGTTGGCGCATGGGAACTGAGCAGGTGGGGGTCAGAGTATGTGTTCGATCCTCCCCAGTATCATCTTGGGAGGGGTTTAAAGCCTTAATTAACCCGCCTCGAATCGGATTAGTCGCGAAGCGATGAACAGATTGGAGTATTTTCAAAAAAATTATTAAATTGATAAATTCAATTTCCATAGAAAAAATTATTCTATTGCATTCTTTTTTCTTTTTTTTTTGGTACAGAAAAGGGGCAAAGCCCCAACAAAAAGCAAAACAGAAACAGAACCAAAAAAAAAACAAAACAAAAAGCAGAAAAGAAAAACACAAAGAAGCAACACAAAGGTCTTAGTCAGGATTCCACACAGATGGTTGGCCAGCAGGGGTCTGGACATCTTTCTCCAACAGATTTTGCAGCTCAGACGGTTGATTCAAAAGAAGGTAGACACCAAGGTGCTTGGAAAGAGCATCCTTTGCTAGCCAATCAGCACAGCTATTAGCTTCTCTGTTTGTGAAAGAAAGAGCAGTCATCCAATTTCTTTCCATAAAAGCTCGAATCCTAACTACCAGGGGCAATTGTCGAGCATCTTTCCCATTAGAGGAAAGCAAGTTGATTGCTTGAGAGGAGTCACTCTCAACAATCACTTTAGGAGTACCTAGCTGCCAAGCTAGATCGAGACCATGGAGAATAGCCCACAGCTCAGCATGAAGAGGAGAGCAAGAACCAAGGAAAGATTGAAAGTCACCAACCCAAACACCATCCTTGTTTCTCAAGAGACCTCCACAAGCTGCTCTCTTAGAAGAAACGGCTCCATCAACATTTAATTTAAGTCAATTCACCTCTGGCCGAATCCAACGAGTGGGAGTCCTGATGCTAAAGGATCTGGAGGTTGGGCTGAGCACCTGTTTAGCATTAGACAAAACCACCCAATTTCTTTGAATCTCACCAGTCACATTATCAGGCATCTTTAAATCTTGTTCATGGCAATCTTTATTTCTCCACAGCCAAATATACCAACAAGATGTAAAGAAATAATCTCTCCAATTAGGCTGTCTCACATCAGAAAATAATAAGCAATTATCAAGCCAGATGTGCAAAGTCTGTTCAGTAAAGAACAAAGGAGGCTGAGTAGTGAACAAAGAGCAATTCCAGAATTTAGAGGCACGGGGGCAATCTCTAAAGACATGAAGAATGGTTTCTATTGCATTCTTCATTAATCAAGACGGAAACAAAATAAAAAATTATTTTTCATTATATTTTAATTATAAAAAATATCTCTAAAAGAGAACCTCTTGTGTTCATTACTAACTCAACGGAAGACAATAGTTTTACCTATTAAGACTGAGTTTGGTATTTTTAAAATTAAAATTTAAAAAATCAGGTGTTTGTTTTTACATATAACTTTACTTAAAATTCATCCTTAAATTACTATTTCTTTTCTCCATAGCTATAGTCTTAATTTCCTAAGTCCCATGCTATGTATCTTCTCTATTATATCAATTCATTCCACTTTTTATTTTTTTCGACAATCTATTCATTCACTTCCTAGTGTTAATTTATATAAGAATTTATCAATTTCTATTTTCCCTCTATTATATCAATTCTTTCCCCTCTCCCTCTCCCCCTCTCTCTCTTGACAATCTATTCAGTCATTCCCTAATGTTAATCTGTATGAGTTTTGATCAACTTAATGAATAATATCGTTATAGATTCATATCAAAATATGGACGTAATAGACAAAGAAACATATAAAATTGATTTAATGTTTTTCTTTAAATAAATCTTTCTCTATTGTCCCGCTTCATTTCTTTTTTCTTTCTTTTTTTCTTTCTTTCTTTCTTTTTTGACAATATAATTCCTTCCCTATACTAATTTGTATAAGAATTCATCAACTACTTAATGAGGAATATTATTGTAGATTCATATCAAAATCTAGATGGAATAAATATAAATTAATTTTATATTTTCTTTAAATATTTTATTAGCAATGGAAAAAAATCACAATATATAAATGCGAATTAAAAATAATAAGATACTTTTTTAATTTAGGTAAATAAGTAATGCAATAAAATAATTTTGCTGAATAGAGATTCAACATAATTTAGTTATACATGAAATTAAATGTGTAATTCATGACCAATTAAATTAATATGTTGAAGATTATCAAAAAAAATATATTAATATGTTGAAACTCTACCAAAAACACATTCTATTGAACTATTCAGTTATCAAGATTGAAACAAAAAGTTGAATAACTTGTTATCAAAAAATATTTCGTATGTGCATGTGTAAAAAAGTTTTACAATATTAACCAATAATGCGTTGCCTCATCATTTAAAAGTATTTATTTATTAATTTTATTATTTTCATTTTTCAGTTTATATTGTTAAAGTATTTATCTTTTATATTTGGTACTTATTTTATTTCCTATAATTTATATTTATTAAGTTATAAATTTTAATTTTTCAAGAATGATTAATCCTTATAATTTTCATTATTAAGGTGTTAATTCTAAAATCCAATAAATGAAAACATGTAAAGTACGAGGATTGCTTAATTTAACACACAAAAATAAATTGATTAGATCCCCTATAAAATCCACACGATAAAAAAAATCGTGTTCGGATCGAATTGTTTTCGAATTGACAAAAATTAATATAAAAGATTTTCATTTCATGTATTGTGTTGTGTCAACCCATGAATCCAAAATTAATTATTATTATATTCTTATATGTTATTTGTATTAATCTATATAATAAGTAACATATTTTGGGATTGACAAATTATTTGTATCATATCAATCCGAATAATAAATGACATTTTAAAGCTATAGATTATTCATATCGTATTATGCCAATCCGGAAAAAAAAAAATCATATTCATGCCAAATATGTTAACCCAATTTTAAATTTATATCATATTAATATTAAACATGTTTATATTTCTATCGTATCGTGTAAATTTAAATTACCGCCTATGCTAGAAAGCATACGCTACCAGCCCCAAATAACACGAGGCTTAGATAAGTCTACTTTTTACAAAAGGATCAACGAGTGACCACTTAACTCCATTACAGACGTCCGGACTGTTCAATTTTATTCAGATGAATTATTAACTGATATTCAAAAAGCTTTTCTTTTTTCAGTTTTTACTAATGGGTTTAGCATTTTTACATTTGTGGATTTTTCAGTTTTTTTTTTCTCTTCTCTTTATAATGGAATTCACACATTTTTATATGAATGTAGTAAAAAAAAAAAAAACTACAACAAAAGCAGAAATATTTTTTCCTTTATTATTATATACTTAAATAAAGATATTTGTTGTAGGAGTGTAATGAACTTTCTTCTTCTTAATTTAATTGTTTTAGGACTTCTGAGGTACCCCTAAGAGATTGATAGCTAATGATGCTAACATGGATTTATATTGCTATAGCACACACATATGCATACTGATGGAGTTACTAGATTCCTTAATCTAGTTGCAGATACTTCAATAGATGACATACGATAAAGGCTATGCTGACAGATTAGAACCTTGTTGTAAAGCCATTCAGTCCATGAAGGTGCTTTCCAAATACGTGAAATAAGAATCAATCCAAGAACTCGTTCTTTGTATTTCATTTTCCAAATGAGAAAAAGTACGATGATTATTTATTGGGAAAAAAGAATATCATTTAAAAGGATACAAGTTGTATCATTTTAAATGATTTACATAAAGTATGACCGGTCATATTTTGTGTAAATCTAAAAAATTGATTTTTTTCCTCTCTCTCATCAATCACATCGCTAACATGTAAAGTGTAAAAAAAATAATTTTTCCGAATTACACAAGTATGAAGAAAAGTATACTTTTTTAGATGTAATTGGAGAAAATACTTTTAAAATTATAGATGTAACTTGATAGAAAAATACTTTTTTTCCAACAATTGGAGAAAAATATTTCCCATATAAAAATGTATGAGCCTATGTAGAACCATGTAAGAAGAAAAAAGAGAAAAAAAAATATATCTTATATATTTTATATATATAAAAAATAAAATTATCTCCAATAGAATAAGAAAGGCTAATTCCATACTTAATTTTCTATTTGAAAGCTTCTCATAAACATTTAGGTACCAAAAAATTCCATGCATGTTTTTCCTAAGCCTTTATAGAATTATAAACAAAGTACAGAGGCTCCTTTTCAAGTTTCAGAACAAAAAAAATAAAATAAAAACTTATTTAATAAGACCAATTTCATAAAAAAAAAAAAAAAAAAAAAAAAAAAAACTAACTGTTTCTTTGTTTTTATAATCAAATTTCAAAACAAAACAAAACAAAAAATAGAAAAATCAACTACTTCCATAATTATTTTACAAAATAATTTTAAGAACAAAAAAATCATAACACAATCAAACAGGCCCAAAAGTTTTTGAGGCATAGTGTACTCAAGTCCTTGATAAAGCAGGATGTGCTACGGTCAAATTGCATGTTCTCTCCAACCAAAATCATATTCCTTTCTCTTTGTGCACTCCAAAACCAACACAAAACCTTCTCTCTGCACTGGGAATAAAATTATGAGATGGATTATCTAATGATTTCCTCGTAGTGTCACTTCATGATTGCTACTAGCAGGTCTATGGGTATCTCCATAGCAAAATTTGGTCATGGCCTATACCTTAAAAGGCAAGAAATATTAATACAAAGACTAAAGGCTACAAATAACAAAGGGGGCGACAAATACAAATTAAGAAGCTTAAAAAACAAAAGAAAGAAAGAAACGAGAGAGAGAGATTAGAAAGAAAGAATGAAAAACCCTTGACTGGGCAAAGTTTTTAATCACGATGATGCTTTCTTACGAGCAAACCGCTGTAAAGATTTTGGTAGCTCAACTCCCTCACTAGTGTTCTGCTTCTTTCTCGGTATGTTTTCCTCCTCTTGAATTTTATGCTCCAAGTAAGGCCTCTTCACTCTAGCAATTGCGTCTTGCGTTTTCTGTATCTTTTTACCAGGCTTATTTCTTCCTTTTGTTTTGTTCTTCATTTTTGTGCCCTTAACAGCTTCAACAGCAGCTTCCATCTCAGCCTCCCTCTCTTGGTTTGTTGGTTTCTCTCTTTTTGTTGTTTTTACCGTACCAATCTTGCTGGGATCCAGCATGATAGTCTCAGGTGGAAGCTTATCAAGAAGAGACCTTACTTCCTTTTCTCTCCTCTGTTTAGATGTTTCAAATGGGTTTGCAACCCATGAGTCAAAGTTGGGTTCTCCTGCTCCAGGAATAAGAATACTAGACCAGCCCATGGAATGCCCTATGCCTAGAACATCTTCATATGGTCGAAATACTAATTTTCCTATCTGGTAACCTTTCACCATGGAATGAGTCATATACTTAGAATAGTTCTGTGTACCAGAAACCTCACTCAGAACCTGAATCAATGAACCATTACCGCAAGCAAGCAAACCTTTTTGACTAAAATCCAAAGTATTTGCATGGCCTGGTAATGTTTGTAGAGCACCCTCTAATTTCCTCAAGTCCCAAAGCTTAATTTTTTTATCTTTCCCGGCAGTGGCCATTAAGAGGCCATTTGAGTGAAATGCCAGCGCTGAGACAGGCCCATGATGACATAGCATCTTTACAAGAGGAGAAGAACTGGTTGGCTTCCACATAGTAACCGTACCACCTGAGTGACCTAAAGAAACAACCCCATTGAAGGGGTTCACTTGCATCACGTTTGTACGTCCTAAGCTAGTTCGAAAATTACCAGCCATGCTACCCGTTGTAACATCCTGATAATGAAGCTGGCCAAGTTTGTTGATTGAAGCCAAGAGAAAATGGTTTTCCAGAAACTGAAGCCTTAACACTGGACCATGTTCCTGGGAAAAAGGATACACAACTCAACCCCATAAGGATACATCCCATATGTACGGTTTCAGGAGATGGTAAAAAATAACCATTTATAACTATTTTCAGGCTTTTAAGAATCAAAACTGATGTAAAACAGCACACTTTAGGGTATACATGCCCTCATTTATGTTCCACTAGTGGATATGCCCAAGGCAGTATTCAGCATGATTTACGTACTTTATACACTAACCTAGCTCATTGAATAATTGGAGGTATACAAATTGGGATTAATTACACTTTGAAGCAGCACTAGTAGGTATTGGATCCACACATGATAATCAGGATTGTGGATACTAAAAGAATTTTAATGAGCCTTCAGATGAATGGCAGATAAGAAAGAAAATATCAACCAGATAACACGAGATATTTAAAAACTCCTGCATATCAAAATGAATGGTTCAACTCAAAAAGAAAAACAATTGGCCATCAGGAGTGGCGGACCTGTGTGTGTGCTACACACAAATTTTTTGGGGAAAAAAAGAATAAAATATATTTTGGGTCATCAACAAAAATTACAGGACCCAATTTAATCTTTTAAAAAAAAGTCGACTCGTGATCCCTTTAAATTTCAAAATAGACCCAGATTAGTCTTTTTGAGGGATTAATGTGGGTCTTTTTGAATTTCAGATGACCATGATTTTGATTATCTGGGTCTATTTTTTAATTCTGAGGGATCACGAGTAGACTTTTTTTTTTTCTAAGAGATTAAATTTAGGCCCGTAATTTTTGTTAAGGACCCAAAATGTTCTATTGTAACAGTTTAAATGACTCTTGATTACTTTTTTTATATCAAGTTAAAGTTTTCTTTTCTTTTTTTAATTTTTTTCCTTTATTCTTTTATTCGAAGTTTGCAGACATTAAAAAAAATTCTAGGTCCGCTATTGGCCATCAGTATGTGCAATAGCTAAAATTTAACAATATTGCAAAAGCAATATACCAACCTTGAGGCAATGAAGCTCTGTGCCTCCACGATTATAGATGTAAGTATACCTGTCAAATTTGAAAATTATAGTCATTTAACATGAACAGGAGTATGTCCACAAATAACCTCACAAGGTTTAGATGGATTAAGCCCATGCTGTGGCCACAAAATATAATGGAGATAGAGACATGTAAAAATCTTTAAAGATAAACCCCCCAAAATCCGTAATTTCATTTTGAACTTAAAATAAGCATTTAGCCATCTAGAGGTGCTTTTGTCGTAATTGATTGATTATGCAAAGAATGACAAACCTAAGGAATAAACAGTTCAATATCAAATCAGGGAAGAGAAATTACTTTTTCTGGGCTGCAGCAAAAAAGAGCTCATTATGCAGGAAGACCACATCGCGCACGGTTTCTCTTACCTGAAAAAACCAATAATACTTTTTGGAGAAACTAAATAATATCCATATAATACATGGTAAATCCTAGCATGAGATTTAAAGATTTTATCGGTCAAGCAGAAAAAAAAAAAAAAAAAAAGGCCGACCCAGTTCAAATACCCACTTCGTGAGTGTCTGGGGAAGGGAATACTCTAGGCAGTCTTTCCCTTGCTTTTTGCATAGAGACTGATTCGAACCCGCGACCTGACACACCACGGTAAGCAAGCTTACCGCTGAGCCAAGCCGGCCCTTCTCGGTCAAGCAGGAAAAAAAAAAAAAAAATAGCAGCATTGAATCAAAAGTCAAGATCAGCACTAAATGATACCATATAAAGATGCCATGATGAAAATCACCACACTTAAGAAGATAAGATAAAAATGTTAAGAAATGTATTAGTTAGTAAACCAACACAGAGCAAGCTCAACAATGACTGTGAATACCTGAAACTCTTTGATTAGGCTCAGATTTATCATGTCCACGATTCCCAGATGACCCTTACGACCACCAACAGCCATATACCGGCCGCTCGAAGTAAAGTCCAGAGTGTATGGACCAAGTGCTGCAATATGGATTGTTAAGAGATACAATAAATGGCAGGTCAAGAAAATCACAAAATGTTTCCAGTCAAAAAGGGTTCTGTGAATCATTGCTGACGAGCAAAGTATATTAAAATAAGGACATGCAAATCAAACTTGTACAAAAAAACTGTTACAAGGCCAAAAGAAAAGGAATATTATTTTTATAGAAGACTGCGATTCGAATAATTATACAGTATGCCGCTTAAACAAATTGTACTGAAATTAAGTCATCTTAAAGCATAATAGTTAATATAAAATGCAAGACAATTAAGGGAGTAAAAATATCTTAAATGAGGATTTATCATTAAAAGGATTCATAAGAGTCAACATTTAAGAGCAAAGAACCAAAAGAAAAGATCATATGCTATCTTCAAAAATATACAAGCAATTACATGCATGTCAGATTAGCTTTCAATTCTTATGAACTTGAACTGGTTGTAGAAGGTCTATCTCACCTCTAGAACAGTGGTTTGGCTTTGCAGCCAAATAACTTAGATTTCTCATCGTGTGAGAATAGAAAAAAAAAAAAAAAAAATCCTACATCATGCATCTCATATCATGCCCTAACAATTCACAGCGTTAATGAACAAGTCATTACTTTAAAATTCATTGCACTTGAATAGATTGTAAAAGGTCTATTTCACCTCTAGAACAATGGTTTGGCTTTGCAGCCAAATAGCTAGGATTTTCCATAACATGAGAACAGAAAAAGGAAAACAAACTTCATAATTTATGCTTCTCATATCATGCCTAAACGATTCATAAAGTTGTTGAACTATATGTAAATATACTCATAAAATAATCAGTAGTTCGAGAATAAATTATGGGGTGTATTGCACGCTTCCTGCCACACAGTAAATAAATGCTTGATGGCTCATAAGTAGACAAGATCCCAACAGAACACCAAAAAAACATCAGAGACCAGAAATCTATCCCTTCACATAGTCAAACACCTTCATAGAGACCAACTCACACCAATTCAAGCCTAATGCATCACTGCTTTTATACAAACATAGAAACCTAAAGATATTAGATCATAAGATTTCAAAGTCTTGACTGCAAACCAGTAAACATAATATTCTTGGCTCAACCACACAGATCAAGAAAAGACCACAATATGCAATTAATATATGCCACCAACAAGTGATGATGAAAAATAAGGAAATAAACTCTAATTCAATTTCCACTTATCCTTGATACTACACCTCTCCAACAAGCATATTAAGCAATTTTTATTTGCATGATCTAACGATCCATGAGTAGGTGCGTAGTGCATCACAACCAAAAAAATAATAATGATGAACCAAAACCAAAATATTCAAAAAGCTTTAAATGGAAAATTCATTACTAACATTACAAATTACAACAGAGACATAAATCCGACCTAACCCAGGATACTAATAACAAGCAATCAATTAACAGTACCTGGTAAAATAATATCATATTGATTCCTTGAGCTTAAGATATCTACTTCACGAGCTATTGCCTCTTGTTTGATTCTCCATGTCTTCTCTATGCCTTCAGCCTCCAGATAACCTCCCTCGCTAGGCATAAGCCACTGCATAATCAAGATTATAAAGGCGGGAACATAGGAAGTTCAAAACATGTGACTGTACCATTATAACTAACATCAATGAATACAAATCACACAGGATGAAACTTGCTTCTTTATGGCATTTTACCTATGTCACTACCATACCTCAAATTTGGAAATCCAATGGACCAAATATTTCTTTATTCTCAACACACATTTATCCTAAAAAGAAATAAAAACCAATATAGAATAGGCTAGTTATGGTATCATCAAGATCATCTGATGAAATCCCAATCAATTCAACAGTATATTTCTCTCAAATCAATGTTTGGGTTGGTGGGGTGGGGTGTGTGTGTGTGTGTGTGTGGGGGGGGGCACACAGTCCCTTACAAACCCCAACTCTTGATACTACAGTAATAACAATGGTTGTTAACAGCCAAGCAACAGCCTACTCTAGAAACAGAAAATACACAGAGGGCTGCCTGCAGCACCTACAAACCCCAATCCCCAAGACTCACTCAATACATGCATGCCTCACTCCACATATTCCCCTTCCATTTATCAGCTTCCCATTCTCAAAGAATATTCTCGAAGAATCCCCTAACTAACTCTCTTCCTTTTCTCTCTCCTTAACCACCCTCAATTCTGTTATTACCTTAATCAACATACTTCTGATACCCACCAATACTCCCCCTCCAAAATCACCTTGCCCTCAAGATGAAAGAAGAGGGCAGAATCCATGACTTGGCTAGGCTTGAGAATAACCAACCGTGAAGTAAAACATCCCAACATTGAAGGGCTTATGCATCAAATTAATTGTGTCGCCTCAACCAATTAAAACCATAGCTCTGATTCAAATATGCAATCAAACATACCACATGAATTATTTTGCACAGGGCTTAGATAGTCAGCCACACCCATGAAATAACTTTGGAATAATTTACGTACGTAGGATGTGTAAAAAACAAAAGTAAATAAAAGATTAATTCAATTAAGTAAACAGAAAAGCCAGCCACATTAACAAAAACTAACCTTCTCTGCCTTAGCAGCAGCATTTGCAGATTTTCCATATAATTCTTCTCTAGCAGCAAGTTGACCCTTCAGCTTTTTATCCTTCAAAGCCTACAAATTATAGTTTAAAAATTAAGAATAAAAGATAACATTATAAAGTACAAAAGCCTCGATTCCAGTAAGCTCAATGCTTCATACCTCCAAATTAGCAATTTCTCCTCTGAGATACTTCTTTATTTTCAGATCTAATTCATCAGAAATGTCCTGAAAAACAATGTCGCGAATTGATAATCAAAAAATCGAAACACCGCGCAGAGATACCACACACGAAGCATGCATTCAGCAAGCTCCATCTTTAACAGAGTGAAATAAACTTATGCTAGAATATTAAAATAATATAAAACTCATGAGAATCGTAAAAATTGAAGGAAACAAGGATAACCCCTAATTGTGAATTGAGAGTTCAAAAGTGCAGTACATGTTCAGTGGAAGGCTTGTTATTCGGAAGAGCGTCCTTCTCTTGCCCCTCACCCATCTTGTCTCGATACACGGCTTCAATCTCTTTCTCACGCGACAATCTCTACCTTCAACTTTCCACGACGGAGCTGGCGGTGTAGCGCCGGGGAGAGAGAGAGAGATGATGATGAGAAACGGCGCCGTAGGATCAGAGGGTTTATTTCAGGGTTTTGAACGATTTCTGTCTGAGCCTGTACCTAATTTTTATTTGTTTTTGGTTTTTTTTTTTTTAACTAATACGTCGCCGGTGTCATTTTTGCTTTGGCATAGTTATTATTTATTATATTTTTATTTGTTTTTTATTCACTCTAACTATTTATTATTATTATTTATTTTAAACGGTATAATGTCACATATAAAAAAAATAATGACAAGTTATTTAATATTTTAAAAATAAATATTTATAATACAATAAAGGGAAAGCTTCAACAAAAAAAAGGGAAGAGGTGAGAAACTTTGGTATTCATTCTTATAATTTGTAGCATTTAATCCTAATGTTTAGGAACATTCCTTCCTCTCACATCAAAGTGACAAATTTTTTTATATCGACCA
>JAVKPL010006101.1:5000-12500 GCA_032173675.1 Gastrolobium villosum | reverse complement strand
GCTGTAAAACGCTGCTGTATGCTCACTGTTTTCCACTGTAAGACACTGCTGTATGCTCACTGTTTCTCTGCTGTAAAATGCTGCTGTATGCTCACTGTTTTCCACTGTAAGACACTGTTGTATGCTCACTGTTTTCCACTGTAAGACACTGCTGTATGCTCACTGTTTCTGCTGTAAATAGCCACTGTAAATGATTGGTTGTAATTGATTTAGGTGCGCTTAAGAAGTGAGATACTTCGCTGCTGTTTGGTATTATTTAAGGCACGCAAAGGTAAGTGTCAGGTGATATTGCCTAATGTGACTATTGACTACTGGTATAAAATTGTGACATGATGCTCCATATTCCGTAAAAGTGTTATGTTCCATTATGATGAAAGGAAACTGCCAAAATGTGCCGTGATGGCTATATGATTATGAGGTAAAGACGTTATGTGGCAGCATAACGCATATGAAAAGTATATGTGCCGTGATGGCTATATGAAAGGTATATAAGCATGCACCTTGCATCATACCGCATTTTTACGCTTTGTGTGTGAAAGCATAGCATGACATGCATGTATCAAGATCATATAGGCTTTGTTTTAGAATAGTTATGTACAGGACCATGTGTTTGAGCAAGCATCATATAGGCATCCCCAAGGTACCGGGGTATGGGACACTTGGCATCAGTCCGCATAGGCCCACAGTTGGAATCCACATGGAGCTCAGGTGCCAAGGGATATTTGATTCCACTGTGAAGTGCGCGCACGACGGTGCTAAAAGCGCAAAGGAAAGGCGTTATATACGCAATATATGAATATGATGAAAAGGAAAGGCGTTATATGCGCTATATATATGAATATGATGAAAAGGAAAAAGGAAAGGGAACAAGGATATGTTGAAGTGACTGTTTATGATTTTGTGCCTAGTTAATACTGTTATATTACTGGTTTTGTTGCCACACTACTGGGATTATTCTCACCCCTTCGGGGCTGCTATTTTTCCAAAATGGCAGGAGGACGTAAAAGCAATTGAAGGAGTGATGTTTTGCTGTTGCTTGCTGATGCATGGATTATCACTGTTGCTGTTTGATTGATTGGATGACTGTAATGTTTAATGTTTTGGTACTCTGGGATGACTGTAGACCTTATCATCTTTATTTTATCTTGAACTTTACGAACAGCGGCTATTTTTGGAAAACGTTTGTGAAAGGGATTTTTGAAAGACTTAAGTGCTGAAATTTTTACAGTGCACCTTACGGGTGGTGTTTTTATGAGCAAACGAACTCCGATTTACTATTATTTTATATGCACGCGAAGCCCCAAATGTGCTCTTTCTAAATCACTTGAAATATTTCTTATCGTCCAAACAGATGTGATAAGAACTTCTAAATGTCTTACGGGTTTGTACTTAGATTGAGATTCTTTGTTAGCTCATGTGACGTTAACAGCTCTAATTCCGCTTAGCAAACGACTCACTTGGATGCATACAAGGGAGGGCGTTACACGGAATAGCAGTTCCGTGTGCTTCATTCTTCTCATTGCTTTAGGAAAAATACTTATCCAAAAATACTTGTCTGAATACGGCCCACGTCAGTTCAACGTCCTGAGCTCTCAGCAGAGCTCTCGTACCAGTCCACCAATGGTAGTGATAAGATCCCCTTCCGCATCGCCAGACCTTCCCCGAGTTGAACCGCGACCACCTGCCATGATTCTGCACTCACAATATCCTGAGATGAGTTGATCAGGCTCACCGCAAGTTATTCATGACAGCAGTCCCAAGTAGGCACTCGAGTTCAATTCGGACAAGTTAGCTATGCATCCGTGTCTTATCGTAGAACGGCCTAAACAATCTAACTACCCTAGCTAATATATACTCAAACTATAGCACATTTAGGCAGTCAATCAGCAGATTAACACAATCAACAATCAATTCAATCAATCACAAGCAAATCCATGGACCAAACTGCTCTGATACCAATTAGTGTAACGCCCTCCCTTGTATGCATCCAAGAGAGTCGTTTTCTAAGCGGAATTAGAGTTTTTAACGTCACATGAGCTAACAAAGAATCTCATTATAAGTACAAACCCGTAAGACATTTAGAAGTTCTTATCACATCTATTTGGACGATAAAAAATATTTCAAGTGATTTAGAAAGAGCACATTTGGGGCTTCGCGTGCATATAAAATAATAGTAAATCGGAGTTCGTTTGCTCATAAAAACACTCACTGTTTTAGTCCATTATGTGCCACTGTTTCTGCATAAAAACACTCACTGTTTTAGTCCATTATGTGTCACTGTTTCTGCATAAAACGCTCAATGTTTTGATGTCACATATGTCACTGTTTTGCACCAAAAATACTCACTGTTTTAGTACTTAAGGAGCCACTGTTTCTGCATAAATAACCACCGTATTGATGTTCGAACCCCACTATGTATGCTCACTGTTTTAATGTCCAAAAATCATGATTTATGCCACTGTTTTAATCACCATTTATGCCACTATCTTAATGTTCAAAAATCTCTCTTTATGCCACTGTTTTGATGTGCAAATACCTCTACCTATGTCACTGTTTCATGTTCAAATGCAACCATTCATGCCACTGTTTTGATGCACAAATAACACTATTTATGCCACTGTTTTGAGGTTCAAATGCCATTGACAATGTCACTGTTTTAACATTCAAATACCACTGTTTCTGCCACTGTCTAAAGCCACTGTTCTGCCACTGTTTTGAGGTCCAAAATGTCACTGTTTCTGTTTTAAAATGGTCACTGTTTTTCTGCTGTAAAACGTCACTGTTTCTGTCCACTGTTTTTAAGTAAAACGTCACTGTTTCTGTCCACTGTTTTTAAGGAAAAAGTCACTATTTCTGCTCACTGTTTTAAGAACAAACGTCACTGTTTTCTGCTGTAAAAACATTGCTGTATGCTCACTGTTTCTCTGCTGTAAAATGCTGCTGTATGCTCACTGTTTTCCACTGTACGACACTGCTGTATGCTCACTGTTTCTCTGCTGTAAAACGCTGCTGTATGCTCACTGTTTTCCACTGTAAGACACTGCTGTATGCTCACTGTTTTCCACTGTAAGACACTGCTGTATGCTCACTGTTTCTACTGTAAATAGCCACTGTAAATGATTGGTTGTAATTGATTTAGGTGCGCTTAAGAAGTGAGATACTTCGCTGCTGTTTGGTATTATTTAAGGCACGCAAAGGTAAGTGTCAGGCGATATTGCCTAATGTGACTATTGACTACTGGTATAAAATTGTGACATGATGCTCCATATTCCGTAAAAGTGTTATGTTCCATTATGATGAAAGGAAACTGCCAAAATGTGCCGTGATGGCTATATGATTATGAGGTAAAGACGTTATGTGGCAGCATAACGCATATGAAAAGTATATGTGCCGTGATGGCTATATGAAAGGTATATAAGCATGCACCTTGCATCATACCGCATTTTTACGCTTTGTGTGTGAAAGCATAGCATGACATGCATGTATCAAGATCATATAGGCTTTGTTTTAGAATAGTTATGTACAGGACCATGTGTTTGAGCAAGCATCATATAGGCATCCCCAAGGTACCGGGGTATGGGACACTTGGCATCAGTCCGCATAGGCCCACAGTTGGAATCCACATGGAGCTCAGGTGCCAAGGGATATTTGATTCCACTGTGAAGTGCGCGCACGACGGTGCTAAAAGCGCAAAGGAAAGGCGTTATATACGCAATATATGAATATGATGAAAAGGAAAGGCGTTATATGCGCTATATATATGAATATGATGAAAAGGAAAAAGGAAAGGGAACAAGGATATGTTGAAGTGACTGTTTATGATTTTGTGCCTAATTAATACTGTTATATTACTGGTTTTGTTGCCACACTACTAGGATTATTCTCACCCCTTCGGGGCTGCTATTTTTCCAAAATGGCAGGAGGACGTAAAAGCAATTGAAGGAGTGATGTTTTGCTGTTGCTTGCTGATGCATGGATTATCACTGTTGCTGTTTGATTGATTGGATGACTGTAATGTTTAATGTTTTGGTACTCTGGGATGACTGTAGACCTTATCATCTTTATTTTATCTTGAACTTTACGAACAGCGGCTATTTTTGGAAAACGTTTGTGAAAGGGATTTTTGAAAGACTTAAGTGCTGAAATTTTTACAGTGCACCTTACGGGTGGTGTTTTTATGAGCAAACGAACTCCGATTTACTATTATTTTATATGCACGCGAAGCCCCAAATGTGCTTTTTCTAAATCACTTGAAATATTTCTTATCGTCCAAACAGATGTGATAAGAACTTCTAAATGTCTTACGGGTTTGTACTTAGATTGAGATTCTTTGTTAGCTCATGTGACGTTAACGGCTCTAATTCCGCTTAGCAAACGACTCACTTGGATGCATACAAGGGAGGGCGTTACACGGAATAGCAGTTCCGTGTGCTTCATTCTTCTCATTGCTTTAGGAAAAATACTTATCCAAAAATACTTGTCTGAATACGGCCCACGTCAGTTCAACGTCCTGAGCTCTCAGCAGAGCTCTCGTACCAGTCCACCAATGGTAGTGATAAGATCCCCTTCCGCATCGCCAGACCTTCCCCGAGTTGAACCGCGACCACCTGCCATGATTCTGCACTCACAATATCCTGAGATGAGTTGATCAGGCTCACCGCAAGTTATTCATGACAGCAGTCCCAAGTAGGCACTCGAGTTCAATTCGGACAAGTTAGCTATGCATCCGTGTCTTATCACAGAACGGCCTAAACAATCTAACTACCCTAGCTAATATATACTCAAACTATAGCACATTTAGGCAGTCAATCAGCAGATTAACACAATCAACAATCAATTCAATCAATCACAAGCAAATCCATGGACCAAACTGCTTTGATACCAATTAGTGTAACGCCCTCCCTTGTATGCATCCAAGTGAGTCGTTTGCTAAGCGGAATTAGAGCCGTTAACGTCACATGAGCTAACAAAGAATCTCAATCTAAGTACAAACCCGTAAGACATTTAGAAGTTCTTATCACATCTGTTTGGACGATAAAAAATATTTCAAGTGATTTAGAAAGAGCACATTTGGGGCTTCGCGTGCATATAAAATAATAGTAAATCGGAGTTCGTTTGCTCATAAAAACACTCACTGTTTTAGTCCATTATGTGCCACTGTTTCTGCATAAAACACTCACTGTTTTAGTCCATTATGTGTCACTGTTTCTGCATAAAACGCTCACTGTTTTGATGTCACATATGTCACTGTTTTGCACCAAAAATACTCACTATTTTAGTACTTAAGGAGCCACTGTTTCTGCATAAATAACCACCGTATTGATGTTCGAACCCCACTATGTATGCTCACTGTTTTAATGTCCAAAAATCATGATTTATGCCACTGTTTTAATCACCATTTATGCCACTGTCTTAATGTTCAAAAATCTCTCTTTATGCCACTGTTTTGATGTGCAAATACCTCTACCTATGTCACTGTTTCATGTTCAAATGCAACCATTCATGCCACTGTTTTGATGCACAAATAACACTATTTATGCCACTGTTTTGAGGTTCAAATGCCATTGACAATGTCACTGTTTTAACATTCAAATACCACTGTTTCTGCCACTGTCTAAAGCCACTGTTCTGCCACTGTTTTGAGGTCCAAAATGTCACTGTTTCTGTTTTAAAATGGTCACTGTTTTTCTGCTGTAAAACGTCACTGTTTCTGTCCACTGTTTTTAAGTAAAACGTCACTGTTTCTGTCCATTGTTTTTAAGGAAAAAGTCACTGTTTCTGCTCACTGTTTTAAGAACAAACGTCACTGTTTTCTGCTGTAAAAACACTGCTGTATGCTCACTGTTTCTCTGCTGTAAAATGCTGCTGTATGCTCACTGTTTTCCACTGTAAGACACTGCTGTATGCTCACTGTTTCTCTGCTGTAAAACGCTGCTGTATGCTCACTGTTTTCCACTGTAAGACACTGCTGTATGCTCACTGTTTTCCACTGTAAGACACTGCTGTATGCTCACTGTTTCTGCTGTAAATAGCCACTGTAAATGATTGGTTGTAATTGATTTAGGTGCGCTTAAGAAGTGAGATACTTCGCTGCTGTTTGGTATTATTTAAGGCACGCAAAGGTAAGTGTCAGGCGATATTGGCTAATGTGACTATTGACTACTGGTATAAAATTGTGACATGATGCTCCATATTCCGTAAAAGTGTTATGTTCCATTATGATGAAAGGAAACTGCCAAAATGTGCCGTGATGGCTATATGATTATGAGGTAAAGACGTTATGTGGCAGCATAACGCATATGAAAAGTATATGTGCCGTGATGGCTATATGAAAGGTATATAAGCATGCACCTTGCATCATACCGCATTTTTACGCTTTGTGTGTGAAAGCATAGCATGACATGCATGTATCAAGATCATATAGGCTTTGTTTTAGAATAGTTATGTACAGGACCATGTGTTTGAGCAAGCATCATATAGGCATCCCCAAGGTACCGGGGTATGGGACACTTGGCATCAGTCCGCATAGGCCCACAGTTGGAATCCACATGGAGCTCAGGTGCCAAGGGATATTTGATTCCACTGTGAAGTGCCGCACGACGGTGCTAAAAGCGCAAAGGAAAGGCGTTATATACGCAATATATGAATATGATGAAAAGGAAAGGCGTTATATGCGCTATATATATGAATATGATGAAAAGGAAAAAGGAAAGGGAACAAGGATATGTTGAAGTGACTGTTTATGATTTTGTGCCTAGTTAATACTGTTATATTACTGGTTTTGTTGCCACACTACTGGGATTATTCTCACCCCTTCGGGGCTGCTATTTTTCCAAAATGGCAGGATGACGTAAAAGCAATTGAAGGAGTGATGTTTTGCTGTTGCTTGCTGATGCATGGATTATCACTGTTGCTGTTTGATTGATTGGATGGCTGTAATGTTTAATGTTTTGGTACTCTGGCATGACTGTAGACCTTATCATCTTTATTTTATCTTGAACTTTACGAACAGCGGCTATTTTTGGAAAACGTTTGTGAAAGGGATTTTTGAAAGACTTAAGTGCTGAAATTTTTACAGTGCACCTTACGGGTGGTGTTTTTATGAGCAAACGAACTCCGATTTACTATTATTTTATATGCACGCGAAGCCCCAAATGTGCTCTTTCTAAATCACTTGAAATATTTTTTATCGTCCAAACAGATGTGATAAGAACTTCTAAATGTCTTACGGGTTTGTACTTAGATTGAGATTCTTTGTTAGCTCATGTGACGTTAACGGCTCTAATTCCGCTTAGCAAACGACTCACTTGGATGCATACAAGGGAGGGCGTTACACTAATTGGTATCAAAGCAGTTTGGTCCATGGATTTGCTTGTGATTGATTGAATTGATTGTTGATTGTGTTTATCTGCTGATTGACTGCCTAAATGTGCTATAGTTTGAGTATATATTAGCTAGGGTAGTTAGATTGTTTAGGCCGTTCTGTGATAAGACACGGAT
>JAVKPL010006100.1:0-24998 GCA_032173675.1 Gastrolobium villosum | reverse complement strand
TGCTACGTTGAACCTTATTATACGTTAGTTCATACCAAATGGCAATATAAGTAGTGAGATTCACCAGCAACTACTCACAAAACCCCTTACATTGAGTTCCCATTCTCCAAGCTAAATCAACCATGGTTACCTTCACTTCTCAAATTGCAAATATTTTGCTGCTATTGCTTTGTGCAACGATATTCCACAGAGGCATGTGTAATACAAATACACAGCTCCGTTGCAATGAAAATGACAAATCTGCACTGCTGAACTTCAAACATGGTGTCATAGACCATTCCAACAAGCTCTTCTCTTGGTCCAATGAAGAAAATTGTTGTGCATGGAATGGAGTTCAGTGTGATAACATCACAGGCAGAGTTACAAGACTTGATCTCAATCAACAATACTTGGAAGGTGAAATCAACCTCTCTTTGCTTGAAATTCAATTCTTGAACTATGTAGACTTGAGCTTGAATGGCTTTACAGCTCTTATTCTTCCTTCTGTTCTCAACCAATCACTAGTCACACCTAATACACATGCTAACTTCTCTAACCTTCAGTTCCTAGACTTGTCCTTTAATGATGATCTTCACATAGATAATCTTCACTGGCTTTCCCAACTTTCTTCCTTGAAAAGTCTCAACCTCAGCCAAATTAATCTTTCCAATGAAACAAACTGGCTTCAGTCCATGTCCATGCATTCTTCTCTGTTAGAGTTAAGATTGTCAAGTTGTCATCTAAACAATATCAATCCTTTTGTTAAGTTTGTGAATTTTACTTCACTTGAAACTCTTGACCTGTCTGGGAACTATTTTGACTCTGAATTGCCTTATTGGTTGTTTAATCTCAGCAGTGACATCACCTATATTGACCTTAGCTTCAATACTTTACAGGGTCAAATACCCAAGAGCTTGTTGAACCTTCAAAATCTTAAATCTTTAAACTTGAGTTATAACGAACTGAATGGATCCATTCCAAATTGGTTCGGGGAACATGAACATTTACAATATCTTGGTTTATCAGAGAACTTGTTTCAGGGTTTTATCCCTTCATCTCTAGGGAATCTCTCATCCTTGGTTGACTTAAGTATCAGCTCAAATTTCTTGAATGGTAGTCTTCCAACCAGCTTTGGACAACTCTTCAATTTAAGGAGTTTATCCGTTGGAGGAGATTCCATGTCAGGTGTTCTATCTGAGAAGCATTTTTCCAAACTCTTCAGTTTGGAAACACTTATCCTGTATTCAGCTTTTGCATTTGATTTGGGTTCTAACTGGATTCCTCCTTTTCAGCTTCAAGGAATTAGTCTGAGAAATACAATTCTAGGTCCTGATTTTCCAGCATGGCTATATACACAAAGGACACTAGAATATCTAGATGTTCCTAACTCAGGAATTTCATCCATAAATGCAGACATGTTTTGGAACTTTGTTGCTAATATTAGTCAAATTTGTCTTTCCCACAATGCAATTCGTGCTGACTTATCAAACGTCACACTAAACTCTGAATATATCTATATGTCTAACAATAATTTCACTGGAGGGCTCCCTCTTATATCAACAAATGTCTTCCGTTTGGATGTATCTGTCAATTCCTTGTCTGGATCCATTTCCCATTTTTTATGCCACAACTTGGGTAGACAAAACAGGTTGAGTTATATGGATATATCATACAATCACTTAACAGGTGCAATTCCTGATTGTTGGGAGAATTGGAATGGTTTATCTTTCCTTTTCATGGGGAGTAATAGGCTAACTGGTGAAATTCCTCCATCAATGAGTTCATTTTATAAACTAATTGAAATGGATTTGCATAAGAATAACTTGTCAGGAATATTTTCACTAGACCTGTCAAACTTGAAAACATTGGAATTCATCAACCTTGGTGAAAACAATTTTTCTGGAGCCATACCAGTGAAGATGCCACAGAGTGTGCAAGTGATGATATTGAGATCCAACCAGTTTTCTGGCAATATTCCACCACAACTATGCAATCTCTCTTCTCTGATACAATTGGATCTTTCACGGAATAAGCTCTCAGGGCCTATTCCTCGTTGTATCTACAAATTCACTCCCATGGATGGTGTAAGAAGAATGACACATTTTCGGTTTAGTGTCAACTTGTTTTGGAAAGGTCAAGAGTTAGATTTTGAAGACACTGGGCTTTTGCGTGATGTTGACCTTTCAGCAAACAACTTTTCTGGAGAAATCCCACCAGAACTTTTTGGTCTTACTCAATTGCAGTTCTTGAACTTGTCTAGAAATCATTTCATGGGAAAGATATCAAGAAGGATTGGAGACATGAAAAATTTGGAATCCCTTGATCTCTCCAATAATCATCTTTCTGGGGAAATTCCTGCAAGCATCACTAATTTGTCCTTCCTAAGTTATCTGAATTTGTCATTCAATGATTTCAGTGGACAAATCCCACTTGGGACTCAGCTTCAGAGTTTTGATGCATGGAGCTATGTTGGGAATCCTAAACTTTGTGGAGCTCCTTTAACAAAGAATTGCACTAAAGAAGAAGATCATGACAAGGCAAAGCAAGGTGGAGATTCTGACCCTTTTAAGAACTCACTCTATCTTGGGATGGGAGTTGGATTTGCTGTGGGGTTTTGGGGAATTTGTGGTTCCTTGTTTCTCAATAGAGCATTGAGGCATACATATTTTCGGTTCTTTGATCATATTGCAGACCAGATTTATGTGTTTGTAGCTCTCAAGTTCAATAAGTTCGGTTCTAGATGCAGTTAAGACACACTGTTTTCTTCTTCTGGTTGAGTCATGTTTTCTCTCATTATTAGTATTGGGTCTTCTCTA
Source organism: Gastrolobium villosum (assembly GCA_032173675.1). Classification (NCBI taxonomy): domain Eukaryota; kingdom Viridiplantae; phylum Streptophyta; class Magnoliopsida; order Fabales; family Fabaceae; genus Gastrolobium; species Gastrolobium villosum. The sequence continues at coordinate 22,203 of JAVKPL010006100.1, read as the reverse complement.
ATGTCTTTTTTTTTTTTTCCTTTTCTACAATAATTGTACTATTCCGTTTTAATTGGCAGACAAACTTTGCTGTTGTTTACAAAATTCAGTAGTTTAGGTAGTCTTTATTTTGGACTCTTCTAGTGTGGCTTTCCTGTCATTGCATATATTAGAGAGCTAAAATTCTATTTGGTCTCAAGCTATTTAGTTAATTTGACAAAATTAGTGATAAAACTAAAACATAGGAGAATGATAATTATTGCCAACCAGAACTAGAAAGTAAAAAAGAAATATAAGTATGAATTCAATATCTCTCATATTGTAAAAAGATAATTTTATTTATTACACACATATTAATGTGTGAGAAACCTTTATTTTCTTTTTCTCTCTTTCCATAAGGAAAATATGCATTTCTCTCTCTTCTTTACGCGATGGTTCTGTTTTTCGTTTTTATCCTATATTAAAATTTTATCATCAATAATCACTACACGGGAAATATGTAATTTTTTCCAGATATGGAAGACGAATCACTGGTTTGGTAAAAAACAAGAAAAAAAAAGCATCATACTTTGGATCATTAGGGTTTGGGTGAAAGTTTCGTGGAGGCCCAATGAATCACTAGTTATTTAACATGATAATGTAAAGTGAGACGGAGAGAGATTATAAATCAACTGCTATAATTTTTTTATTTTGTTTTAATATTATTTTTTTATCTCACCTCTCATTATTATTGATTTATCTATTAAAGGTTAGAAAAACATATTTTTTCTTTTATTGCAGAAATATTTTTTGTGTCACACTCACATAAAAATGAGTGGATCTCATTGTCAAGATAAGAGAGAGAAGAAATTATAAAATTTACTTATATATATATTGATGTGAATGTGTTAAAAAATACTCTTGCTGTTAAACCCTAATAGTTATGATTAGCTGACATGATAACACATTAGAATATCCATTCCCAATGGAGAATAAGAGTCCGTTTGTTTACATTTCTAAAAAAAATAATTTTTATCTCTTCTTTATTTTAGAAGTCCTTTTTACAAAAGTTAAAGTTATTTATATCTTTATAAAAATATTTAGTTTTTGAAACAAATATTTGACTTTTGACTTCTGCTTTATTTTAGAAGTTAAAATTCTTAGTTTCTGGAAAAAGTAAATTTTTGACTTTTTTTTGTGACTTCTGCTTTTTTTAGAAGCAGCTATTCAAATGAACGAAAACTGAGAAGTGTTTTTTTTTTTTTTTAAAAAAAAGCAATTTTTGGAGAAAAAAAGCCCATCCAAACGGCCCTAAGAGACCGAGGAAACTGGAGAAGCAAAAGCTCACCTGCCCGCAACAACAAACAAAGACATAAATTATGAACAAGATTTCGTAAGTTTGAAACCTTGTGTTAGATAGCGGATCTTAACTAGTTGCAGAGAAAAGGGAATGAAGAAACTAAAAATAGTTCTTGAGTGTTATTTTTTAATGAATTCCCATCAGATACAAGATCATTTTTATTACCCAATCCACCTAACTACCCTCTCTCACGATGCCACATCAGCATCCCTTAATAGAACAACAACTACTCCAACTATATGATCCCAATACATAGTATTTATAAAGCTATATTGCTAATGCATAGCTACTGCTGCCCTCTGCTATTGATATGAATTAAAATCTGTAACATTCCAACCCCTTGGAAATGAGCCTTGTCCTCGAAGTTCCATGGACACAACAACAAAAAAATGGAGATTCTCATATTGTTGAAAATAGTAGATGAATAATCACATATTTAAACCCGTACAATGAAGATGTTATAGTTAAATTTATAATTAAAGTGCAATAAAAAATAAAGAACGAATTTATACGATATATAAAAGAAATATCAATATGTAGATAATTAATCCGAACGCAATAGATATTTTCTCCTTAAGATAATTTATTCTCTCTATGAATACCAAAGGTTGTTGAATAATTGTCTCCCAAAATAGAACGGATCGCGTCTCAAGAATGATAGCACTATTAATCAAGAACCCCCAAGAACATAACCAAATGCTAGAGACACTATAGTAATGGAATGCAAACGCAATAAAAAACTTAACGAAAATTCTGACTCTCTATACATTTATAAAAAATGTAAGGTCGTGAATTTAAAAGGCACATTTTCATCGACAAAACAATACATTTATTCGATACGAAAATACACATATATTTAACATCAAAAGACACATCAATTCAACATAAAAAGACACATCTATTCAACTTGAAAAGATACATCAATAGAAAAAGACACAACTTCTCACATCAAGCATTCAACTCTCATGTTAGTGACCCTTCGATTTGCATGCAAAACTTTTATTTTTATTTTTCTTTTTTTAATAAATATGGGGTCCACCGCTAGTTGAGTCACAACATGAGAATTCAATTCTCATGCAACATGAGAAAATCAAATCCCTTCATTTTATCTTTTAACATAACACAACAAACTTTCCTACACACATAACATTTTATGGGGCCCACACATTTAAATGAAAGTAAACTGGCCTTTGAAGGCCGATGCATGTAAGGTGTAAAACAAAAATTTTACTGCGGAACATACATGCACTCATAGATTCATGCTTTAAGACAGCATGATGTTACCTTGTTTTGGCCTGATCAGTCAGGGAGATGAGATGTCAGGCTTGAAGGGTTCAAACCCTCTAATGGTGATCCACACCACCGTTCGTCTATGATGCAAGAACTCTTTCTTGAAAGCCACCAGATGAACACCACAATGAGGCTTGCTATGCGCACAAGTGGTGAGGGTGGAGGCTAGGTATCCTGTTTGGAAAGGTGTACTGAGCTACCCTACAGAATGGTGCATAGAGGAGGAGAGTTGGCTTGGTTTTCCAATGAAACCTAAGGTGAGGAACATGTCTATTTATGCGCACCCTTTGGAGAGGAGGAGGGAATTCATTCATTCAAAATGAAAAACAAACTTTCAAATTTCTTTGAAAGTTATGCATGAAACAGTGTGATAAGGTGGAGCTGTTGCAAAACAAACTTTGCCAACAACCTCCAATCTTATCCACATGAATTTAAATTCAAATTAATTTAAACTTAAATTCATAAACTATCATATAGTATATAGTTTTCATGCGCATAATTCAGCCCTATAAAGGGTCCAAATACATTGAGCAGTTGCATTCAAAATTTGAATCAACTTACCCACTGATTCCCTCAACCACCAAATCTGAATGGAGGTTTGTTTTAAGTGATAAGATAACACTCTTATCACTTAAAAGTGATGCACCAAACAGCCTAGGGAGAGCCTCCAAAGATGCTTCTTCATCCAAGGAATATGCTCCAATAAGATCCTGTCTTATCCTTTTGTTATGAAACAACTTTTCAAAACCAATTCAAATTCGAATTCAAACACTTGAATTCAAACGTTCAAACATTCAAATTCAAAATTCAAAATTCAAAATTTCAAATTTCAAATTCAAAATTCGAATTTCAAAATTCAAATTCAAATTCAAATTTTAAAATTCAAATTTCAAATTTCAAATTTCAAATTCAAAATTCGAATTTCGAAATTCAAATTCTAAATTCAAATTTCAAAATTCAAATTTCAAATTCAAAATTCAAAATTCAAATATTTGATTATTAATTTAACTAATTAAATTAATTAGTAATGGCTTGGACTATCCAAGCCCATTACTAAACTCCATGCACCACCCACCCATTTAGGTGGGCTTCCAAACAACTTCTTGGGCTAATAACATTATTAGGCCCAATACCTTTAAAGCTAGTCCATCATAACTACAAGGTGTTAGTGTGTGACCCATTAGGTCCAACTTAGCTACTGACATAACTGGGCTTGGGCCCAACAAGCCCACAACCCAATTAATGACAACACAGAGCACTAGCAATGCTTTGTTGCCCCAGAACTAGTCAGATTAATGACTTGATCATCCTATTGCACATATTTGGTTACCGTATGTATTTCCCTTCGTCTCGGTTATCTTCCCATTAACCTAGGGTAAGGAAATGTATCAACCCCTGCGGTTTTGGGTAAGCTTTATTCGAAATAGGGAATCTTCAATTTACTGACTCTAAAGGCAGATCATCTCATGATCTCTTTTACTATGCATAGATTCCCGAGTCCCTGTAAATGTCATCCCGATTTCTCCGGTTTACAGATAACCTAATCTCTCACAGAGATTTGACGAATTCCTTCAGCTTATTACCCTAGCCCTGTGCCCTTTAAGGACACGCCCAACAGTATACCTATGAGTCTCCATGTTTCAGGCAGACGAGGTATACAATCAAAACATGCCTTCAAGAACACAGTCTAGGTAATAACTTTTGGTCTAAGGAAAGACACACCCAAACATAAAGAGATTACTCTAATGACACTATCTGTGAGATTTCCTCATAGAGTCTCTTTTTGGGTCTGTTCAGTGCGAGCTATACTCTTATAGGTCCACCCACGACTTTAGCTAAGATATCTCCATATCTGCAGCTCATGAGGTCTTTACCTTGTATCCATATACAAGTAGATAAGTCGTACTAGTCTTTACTCGAGATCACTGATCCCCAAACTCAGTGTCTCTAGACTAGGAACATATAATTAGGAATAGACATGCAATATCCTTGAATCCTCATGATCGTGATCTCATCACAGATACTCAAGAGATACCTGTTCTATTCCAAGGGGTTTATCCAGTTCATTCATATAATATTAACAGTAATATCGAGACACAATATGAAACTGAATAAATAGTGCTTACATTTATTTGCGACAAATAAAGTTCTACATCTAGTGTCCTTTATTTAATCAAAAGATTGTCTCTAGGACACCCATATGCTAACAAGCTCCCACTTGGCCTAGAGCCAATCAGACCTAAGTCGTATGCCCAAAGCCTCATAATGACTATCATGTTTTCTCTGAGAAACAGCCTTTGTCAGAGAATCGGCCAGGTTATCGTCTGTGGGAACATAATCCATTTTTACATCATTCCTATCAATGATTTCTCTAATCAAATGATATCTGCGGAGCACGTGTTTAGATCTTTGATGAGACCTAGGTTCCTTTGACTGCGCGATGGCTCCAGTGTTGTCGCAAAGCAACTGTATGGGCTCATCCACGCTTGGAACCACCCTTAGTTCATTTATGAACTTCTTGATCCACACTGCCTCCTTAGCTGCTTCTGAAGCAGCTATGTATTCAGCCTCTGTCGTTGAGTCTGCTGTTGTCTCCTGCTTGGAACTTTTCCAAGACACTGCCCCACCATTTAAGGTGAATACGAATCCTGACTGTGACTTGCAGTCATCTTTGTCACTCTGAAAGCTGGCATCAGTGAATCCTTTCACTGTTAACTCATTAACCCCACCATAGACCAGAAACGCATCCTTAGTTCTTCTTAAGTATTTAAGGATGGTTTTGACTGCCGTCCAGTGACCCTCTCCAGGGTCTGACTGGTATCTGCTCGTAATGCTTAAAGCATATGAGACATCTGGTCTCGTACATATCATGGCATACATGATGGATCCAATAGCCGAAGCGTATGGAATTCCACTCATGCGATCCTTCTCAGGCTGTGACTTAGGACACATAGCCCTTGATAGGTGTACCCCATGACTGACAGGAAGAAAACCCCTTTTCGACCCTTCCATGCTAAACCTCTTTAGCATCTTGTCAACGTACGTGGATTGAGATAAACCCAGCAGCCTCTTGGATCTATCTCTATAGATCTTTATACCGAGTATAAAGGCTGCCTCTCCCAAATCCTTCATGGTAAAGTTTTCTGAAAGCCACTCTTTCGTTATTTTTAATGTGGGGATGTCATTTCCTATTAGCAATATGTCATCTACATAAAGCACTAGGAAGACGACATTACTCCCACTTACCTTTCTGTAAACACAAGGTTCATCCTCGTTCTTGATAAAACCGTTACTCTTAACGACTTCATCAAAACGTATATTCCAACTCCTTGATGCTTGCTTTAGCCCATATATTGACCTTTGTAGTTTGCATACCATATGCACCTGATCTTTGTTTTCAAAGCCTTCAGGTTGTGTCATGTACACTTCCTCCTTCAAGAACCCATTCAAGAAGGCGGTCTTGACATCCATTTGCCAAATTTCATAGTCGTGGTATGCTGCTATTGCAAGCATGATCCTAATAGATTTGATCATGGCAACTGGTGAAAAAGTTTCATCATAGTCAACTCCTTGTCTTTGACGATACCCTTTCGCCACCAACCTAGCTTTGTAGGTCTGAACGTTGCCATCTGCATCAGTCTTTCTTTTAAAGACCCATTTATTACCAATAGGAACTATTCCTTGTGGTTTAGGAACCAAGGTCCATACCTTGTTCTGATACATCGAATCCATTTCAGATTCCATGGCTTCAAGCCATTTTGAGGAGTCAACATCTTTGACCGCCTCCTCGTAGTTACTTGGTTCATCATCCTCAACAGTTTGCTGATTCTCAATCACAAACCCGTACCTTTCAGGTGGATGGATGACCCTCGTAGGTCTACGGAGTTGTGTGTTTACTTCTCCATTGGAGAACGTCGCCTGCGGAGCAGACTCGGGTTCCTCAATCTGTTCTTGTGGATCTTGCACTTCTTCAAGATCAATCTTACTCCCACTGCCTCCTTGAGAGATCAAATCCTTCTCAAGGAACTCAGCATTCTTTGAAACAAACACTTTGTGTTCTTCCATGGAGTAGAAGTAGTATCCCTTAGTACCTTTAGGATACCCCACAAATAGACATTTAGTACTCTTAGCACTAAGCTTGTCTGATGTCAACGCTTTGACATAAGCTGGCGATCCCCATACCCTGAGGTAACTCAGGTTGGGTCTCTACCACTCCATATCTCATATGGTGTGGTCTGAACAGATTTAGACGGTACCCTATTTAGAAGGTATGCCGCTGTGTCTAAGGCATATCCCCAAAACGATTTTGGAAGTTGAGTCTCACTCATCATAGACCTAACCATGTCTAACAAGGTCCTGTTTCTCCTTTCGGAGACACCGTTTTGGTGTGGTGTGTAAGGAGCGGTAAATTGTGAGAGAATTCCATTTTCTCTCAGATAACCCTGAAACTCGTGGCTCAAATATTCACCACCACGATCTGATCGTAATGTCTTAATCATCTTGCCACGCTGTTTCTCCACCTCATTCCTAAACTCTTTGAACTTTTCAAAAGCTTCAGATTTATATCTCATTAGGTATATATACCCAAATCTTGATTTGTCATCTGTAAAGGTAATGAAATAAGAATATCCACCTCTAGCCTCAATAGACATTGGGCCACATACATCAGTATGAATGAGTTCTAATAACTCACTAGCCCTATGACTCTCAAGCCCTTTGGGCTTTTGTTGAATCATTTTCCCAGCTAGACAAGATTCACACTGTCCATAGGATTCCAAATCCATGGAGTCCAGGTATCCATCTCTATGCATCCTAGACAATCTTGTTTCATTTATGTGCCCTAGTCTACAGTGCCAAAGATAAGATTGATTATCCGTCCTAGGTCGTTTCACATCTATATTGAGCACTTCATTTCCCATTTCCAACACATACAATCCATTTATTAAAGAAGCAGTACCGTAAACCATATCATTCAAAATGATAGAAAAAGTACCATTCCTAATACTGAAAGTATATCCATCTTGTTCTAAACAAGAAATTGAAATAATGTTTCTAGAAATTTGCGGAACATAAAGACAATTATTCAAATGCAGTAAAAGGCCCGTAGGCAAAATAAGGTCAGCATCTCCAACTGAATGAGCAGCAACTCTTGCTCCATTACCAACGCGGAGATCCACCTCGTTTCTATCCAATCTCCTTGGGCTCCTAAGTACCTGCAACATATTGCAGATATGAGAACCACACCCGGTATCTAATACCCATGAGGATGGATTAGCATAAGAATAATTTATCTCAATCATGAAAATACCTGAGGCAGAAGCATCACCATGCTTCTTGTCCTTCACATTGTTCAGGTAGTCTGGACAATTCCTCTTCCAGTGGCCTTTCTTGCCACAATGGAAGCACTCAGCATCACCCTTGTCCTTAGGTGCCTTCTTACCCTTCTTCTTGCCCTTCTTCTTCTTGGATTTTCCTTTGGGCTTAAGGGGGTCACCTTTTGCAGGCTCCTTACCCTTTCCCTTGGCCTTGCTAGGCCCACCAATCAAAAGAGCCTGTGTCCTATCCTTCTTGATAGACACTTCAGCTGTTGTTAACATGCTTAACAACTCAGGCAAGCTCACTTGCATCCCATGCATATTGTAATTCATGATGAATTGACTGAAGGAAGGTGGAAGTGAGGTGAGGACTAAGTCATTACTTAGCTCGGCATCCATGATGAAGCCTAGGTTTCCTAGCTTCTCAATCAGCCCGATCATCTTGAGAACATGGCTGGCAACAGACATGCTCTCAGTCATCCTACAAGAGAACAGTTCTCTTGAGGCCTCATACCTCTCATGCCTGCCTTTAATATCATACAACTCCTTGAGATGTACGATAATAGAGGGAGCATCCATATGCTCATGCTGCTTTTGCAGTTCAGGCGACATGGATGCCAACATGATGCATACTGCCATCACATTGTCATCCAAGTGCTGTTGATGGGTTACGAAATCAAATTCCGCAAACCCTTCTTCCCCTTCCCGTGGAGCTACGGGTATTACAGCATCTAAAACGTAGGCAATCTTTTCGGCCCTTAGAACTATTCTTAGGTTCCGATACCAGTCCATAAAATTCGAACCGGTCAGTTTATTCGTATCGAGTATTGAACGCAGTGACAGTGGATTAGTCATACTATAAGCTGAAAAGGATGTAAAGATAGTTTTAGTTAATATACGGTTATGTAGTTAAAAGCAAATTATTAAAGACTTGAAATAATTTGCCCCTCCCACTATTTTATCTAAGTCAATGACCCTTCCTTTTGACTTAGGGTTAATCTACTTTAGATTTTACCTTAGTGGGTTTAAGAGTGCGATTATTTATTTTAACCTCCGTCTGAGACCGCAAGATTAATTTAAATAAAGGGTTGATCTTTATCAACAGTATCTCATACCCTCTCTTAACTTTAGGTTGACAACTCTTTGTCACTTAGTGGTGCATCTCATGCAACCAACCTAGCACCATTACCCTAAGCACATAAGTCCGGCTGTGCCTGCAACTTATGTCTTAGTTAAGCATTAAACCAGCACCCTAAGTGTCTTACACTTCAAACACTACTCTAGCCCAACGAAATAGTGGGTCCCAACTGAGTTGTGGAGCACCACTACGTAGAAGAGTTTTGAGTAGCATTGGTGGTGGGAGATAATCATATGCTTAATTATTTATTCCTTTTAAGGGTTCCTTTTATCTTGGGGTTAATTAGGTCCCATCAAACGCATATTGTAAGTTATCATGCTAGTCGTTACCTATGTCAAACATCTATCGGTATACACTAGTCGTTATTGGACAAACATAATAACCATACAAACGCGATTTGCCCAATTTATGCATACTAGACGTTCTAATCACACATACATATAAACAGTTTATATTGAGATAGCCATGGTGCTCGCGCTTTTGTCCTTTTTGCTTCTTTAAGCAACGGCCGCTTGTCGTCTATACGCCACTAGCCTATTTCTCTAATTACAAATAATTAAAGAAACTCCATAACACTTTGGAGGAACAAAATTACAAAATTTAAATTACAAATATACTTGTAAATTAAAATGCGCGATTACACATAAATTTAAAATTCAAAAAAATTCAAATCCGGGCACCATGACCATCCCCTTCCTGTTTGTACCTGAAAAGTTCAAAACTTGCAAACACAAACATTATATTATCACATAACATTTTCACATGTATTTTGACATTTAACATTTAAACATCAAAATAACATCAAGATTCATAATCTTAAATTTCTCATTGGCCGAATTTAAAAACAATTTCAATTCAAATTTTGTTAATTCTTTCTCAAAGAAAACAAAATTAAACCATGCATGTAGCCATATATCCCTACATGGCCGAATCATATAGGTAACTATATGATAAATTTGTCACAAAATTTCATGCATATAAACATGACACAATTCATGGAGAAAAATAAGAAATCATTCAAGGTACTCTTAGTACCCTCCATGGCCGAATCTACCCTTTCAAAAAGGGTGTTCCTTTTAGAACTTTCATAAAGAAAAGAAACTAAACCATGATGCATAATGTTTTATGAACACAGAATCAAATTTTTATGTTCATAAAAACAAAAACTTTAACACTTTAAAGGATTTGTGATTCAAAATCCACATGCAGAATTTAAACTTTAACCCTTTAAAGATTTTTGACTGTGAAAGACTCTTTTCACAAACAAGGTACCATCACCCGTCGATGGTAAAGCAACCGGGCTCTGATACCACTTGAAAGTAAACTGGCCTTTGAAGGCCGATGCATGTAAGGTGTAAAACAAAAATTTTACTGCGGAACATACATGCACTCATAGATTCATGCTTTAAGACAGCATGATGTTACCTTGTTTTGGCCTGATCAGTCAGGGAGATGAGATGTCAGGCTTGAAGGGTTCAAACCCTCTAATGGTGATCCACACCACCGTTCGTCTATGATGCAAGAACTCTTTCTTGAAAGCCACCAGATGAACACCACAATGAGGCTTGCTATGCGCACAAGTGGTGAGTGGAGGCTAGGTATCCTGTTTGGAAAGGTGTACTGAGCTACCCTACAGAATGGTGCATAGAGGAGGAGAGTTGGCTTGGTTTTCCAATGAAACCTAAGGTGAGGAACATGTCTATTTATGCGCACCCTTTGGAGAGGAGGAGGGAATTCATTCATTCAAAATGAAAAACAAACTTTCAAATTTCTTTGAAAGTTATGCATGAAACAGTGTGATAAGGTGGAGCTGTTGCAAAACAAACTTTGCCAACAACCTCCAATCTTATCCACATGAATTTAAATTCAAATTAATTTAAACTTAAATTCATAAACTATCATATAGTATATAGTTTTCATGCGCATAATTCAGCCCTATAAAGGGTCCAAATACATTGAGCAGTTGCATTCAAAATTTGAATCAACTTACCCACTGATTCCCTCAACCACCAAATCTGAATGGAGGTTTGTTTTAAGTGATAAGATAACACTCTTATCACTTAAAAGTGATGCACCAAACAGCCTAGGGAGAGCCTCCAAAGATGCTTCTTCATCCAAGGAATATGCTCCAATAAGATCCTGTCTTATCCTTTTGTTATGAAACAACTTTTCAAAACCAATTCAAATTCGAATTCAAACACTTGAATTCAAACGTTCAAACATTCAAATTCAAAATTCAAAATTCAAAATTTCAAATTTCAAATTCAAAATTCGAATTTCAAAATTCAAATTCAAATTCAAATTTTAAAATTCAAATTTCAAATTTCAAATTTCAAATTCAAAATTCGAATTTCGAAATTCAAATTCTAAATTCAAATTTCAAAATTCAAATTTCAAATTCAAAATTCAAAATTCAAATATTTGATTATTAATTTAACTAATTAAATTAATTAGTAATGGCTTGGACTATCCAAGCCCATTACTAAACTCCATGCACCACCCACCCATTTAGGTGGGCTTCCAAACAACTTCTTGGGCTAATAACATTATTAGGCCCAATACCTTTAAAGCTAGTCCATCATAACTACAAGGTGTTAGTGTGTGACCCATTAGGTCCAACTTAGCTACTGACATAACTGGGCTTGGGCCCAACAAGCCCACAACCCAATTAATGACAACACAGAGCACTAGCAATGCTTTGTTGCCCCAGAACTAGTCAGATTAATGACTTGATCATCCTATTGCACATATTTGGTTACCGTATGTATTTCCCTTCGTCTCGGTTATCTTCCCATTAACCTAGGGTAAGGAAATGTATCAACCCCTGCGGTTTTGGGTAAGCTTTATTCGAAATAGGGAATCTTCAATTTACTGACTCTAAAGGCAGATCATCTCATGATCTCTTTTACTATGCATAGATTCCCGAGTCCCTGTAAATGTCATCCCGATTTCTCCGGTTTACAGATAACCTAATCTCTCACAGAGATTTGACGAATTCCTTCAGCTTATTACCCTAGCCCTGTGCCCTTTAAGGACACGCCCAACAGTATACCTATGAGTCTCCATGTTTCAGGCAGACGAGGTATACAATCAAAACATGCCTTCAAGAACACAGTCTAGGTAATAACTTTTGGTCTAAGGAAAGACACACCCAAACATAAAGAGATTACTCTAATGACACTATCTGTGAGATTTCCTCATAGAGTCTCTTTTTGGGTCTGTTCAGTGCGAGCTATACTCTTATAGGTCCACCCACGACTTTAGCTAAGATATCTCCATATCTGCAGCTCATGAGGTCTTTACCTTGTATCCATATACAAGTAGATAAGTCGTACTAGTCTTTACTCGAGATCACTGATCCCCAAACTCAGTGTCTCTAGACTAGGAACATATAATTAGGAATAGACATGCAATATCCTTGAATCCTCATGATCGTGATCTCATCACAGATACTCAAGAGATACCTGTTCTATTCCAAGGGGTTTATCCAGTTCATTCATATAATATTAACAGTAATATCGAGACACAATATGAAACTGAATAAATAGTGCTTACATTTATTTGCGACAAATAAAGTTCTACAAGCCATCTTGGTCTCTTCTTCGTCGACAATTAGACTTGGACTGCTTATTCATCTTCTCCTTGAAACACAAAATACAGGGGACGCGAACATGATGTATCTTAAACAATGAAATGCGTTTGAATGGACTGCAATTACGAATGCAGATCAATTGAAGCTGTCCTTACATGATTTAATGGAGCAAACTGCATTTCCATAGCTATATGTGTTTTCTCACTATGCTCTGTTTCTTGGAAAGCTACGTGAACAGAAAAAGAAACAGAAAAAAATCAAAGATTTGGTGTGGTGTTCAAAAATAAAAGCACCAATGTTAAGATGGCAGATCTTAACTAGTTGCAGAGAAAGACAAAAGAGAATAAAGAAACTGAAAATAGTTCTTGAATTTTATTTTGGATTTATCGTCTATCATTTAATATGATCACAAAAAATTTTATACACACAATATTTTGTGGGGTCCACGGCAAAAAAAAAACTGACTCGCAAAACGAATCTCTATAACATAACACAATCATTTTTCCTACGACGTAACTCTTATAAAACCCTTTTATTTTTTAATGAATCCCCAATAAGATAAGTTCCTTTTTATTACCCAATTCACCTAATTACTCTTTCTCACGATGCCACATCAGCATCGCCTTACACATTAACACCTGCTCTAACTGTATAACTAATACACGATATTTATAAAGCTGTGTTGTTAATGCATGGCTGCTGCTATCCTCTTCTATTGATGTAAACTAAAATTCGTAACACCTTAAGGAAAATTGAACTTTTTCCACTCCGAATTACTTAAGGGTTCCATATGCCGCATATTTTACGTAATGACATGATCAATTATCTATTTTTTGTGCAAGTTTCATGATAATTTTTATTATTTATATATTTCTTTCAAAAATTAGTAATATACCAATATATCGATGATAATCAGGGTAGTTCAACAGGTATATTAAGCTAACTATGGGTGGAATTCACATACATACATGTATTGCATTGTAAAAAACTCATCAAATATTTCTTAGGGCGTGTTAGGTACGAAGATTATTTTAGAAATCATGGGAAAGTGAGGTGGAGTAAAAAAAATTTCAATGTTTGACATGAGGAAACTAAAAATATTCCCCCGAAAACTTTTTTTCCAATCATTTCAGTTTTAATTACAAAATCTCAAACAAAAATATCATCTGATACATGATATTTTTATTTTCCAGGAAATTAGTATAATTAACTTAACATTCCGGAAAAAAGTTTAGACCTACCAAATGCCCTATATTTTCATAGATCCTTTTTTCCTGATAAAAAAAATATCTCCTCCATCAAATGCCCCCTACAGTAATAATAGTAATAATCAAACAGATGCGTGAATGGATATTAGTAATAGAGCCACGCCTGTATCGAGAGCACTGAAATTCAAAAAGAAAAATTAGAAGTATTAAAAACAACAAATTTTAGAAATATCACTTGAAAAAGATATTTGAAATCATATATTGAATTGTGTATAAAACTGTACAAGAGTACTTTATTTATAGAGTACAGAAAGGTCTAATGGGCCAAGCCCAAAAATAATAAAAGTAAAACCTAGAAAAATCTAGATTCTTCTAGAGGATTCTAAATAATTAAAAATAAATAAATAAGAAAAACTAATTTCTAAAGTGGGTAGACGATTGATCAAGAATGCTATAGTAAGAATGGCATCTCCCCAATAGTTTTTAGGTACATGTGTTTGAAACAGTAGGGCACGAGCAACTTCAAGGAGGTGACGATTCTTTCTTTCAGCAACCCCATTTTGTTGAGGGGTGTCTACACAAGTAAGTTCATGAATCATACCGTGATTTTGTATAAATTGGGAAAAAGAGTGATTAACATATTTAGTACCATTATCTGTCCTTAGTCTTTTGATTTTTTTTACCAAATTGAGTCTCAATCATCTTATAAAATCGAAAGAACAGTTGTGGTACCTCAGATTTTTCACGCATTAAGTGAACCCAAGTCATACGAGTGCAATTATCAATAAAAGAAACAAATCATTTATTACCAGAAGAATGAGAGACCTTAGAAGGACCCCAAACATCAGAATGAATAAGATCAAAAGGTTCAACACTTTTAGTATTACTAGAAGGAAAAGACACACGATGATGTTTAGCAAACTCACAAATATCACAATGAAAAGACTCAACAGATTTAGACAAAAACAATGAAGGAAATAAAGACTTGAGTAAACTAAATGGAGGATGTCCCAAGCGCTTATGATGAAGCCAAATCAGAGAATCAGCAGTTGACTGGCTATGTGACAGCAAGATGTGATCGGTTATTTTATTTGCGGGAGATTGTGACACCAGATAGTACAACCCACCTTGCTCTTTAGCATTACCAATCGTCTTCCCCGTAGCAAGATCCTGAAAAACACAATGTGTAGGGAAGAAGGTTACAGTACAATTCAAATCTTTTGTGATTTTATGAATAGAAAGAAGATTCGTGGAGAGTTTAGGAACATGAAGAACATCTTTAAGATGTAAGGACTGATGTAAGTTTATGTCACCAGAACCTGCAACTGATGTATGTAAGCCATCAGCTACGGCTATTGTATGAGTTCCAATGGTAGGATGATAAGAAGTAAAAGAGTCAGCACAACAAGCCATATGATCAGTAGCACCAGAATCAACCACCAAAGAATGTTTAAAATTATTACATGAAGAAAGGAAAGAATAAGTTTTGGAGCTTATACCAGTCATAGTCAAAGCACTAGTATCAGATGGCTTACTTAGAGAATCAAGAATGGCTCGGAGCCGTTCCAACTCATCAGAAGAAGTAAAATGCGCTTGACCACGTATCTTTGCCATCTTTTCTAAGACAGTTTGCTTTCCATGAAGACGAAAGCATAGATCCTTAATATGACCTGTTCTTTTACAATAAGAACACCATCGATCATCTCTCTTAGGTCTAGAAGATGCACCATCAGAAAAATTTGTAAAAGAACTCCTTTGTGAAGAGGCCATACTGCACAAAAATAGTTAAAAACAAGCTCCAAGAAGCCAAAAAAATCGGAAAAAAATACCAAACGACGTCCGATCAAAGAGAAGAGCATAGATCCAGAACGAGCTTGGAGAGTTGATCAGAAAACTTTTTATGACAAGTAGAGGTCTCTGAACGTCCCAAACAACAACCAAAAAATTAGATCTGATCAAAACAGGCTCATGTGGCCAAAAAGATTCGATTTTTATGACGAGATCAAAGACCCACTGCTTGAAACGTCCGTAGATTGATAGATCTGGAAAATTGAGTCAAACAGTGGTCCTCTTGGTCCAAAAGGTCCCCGGAAAAATTTTACGGTGGCGGCGAGAGGCTAACAAATAGGATTCCACTCTAAAGGCGGTAGTTGCGGAAGAAGAACCCTCAGGATCGAGAGCTCTGATACCAACTTGAAAAAGGTATTTGAAATCATATATTGAATTGTGTATAAAACTGTACAAAAGTATTTTATTTATAGAGTACAGAAAGGTCTAATGGACCAAGTCCAAAAATAATAAAAGTAAAACCTAGAAAAATTTATATCCTTCTAGAGGATTCTAAATAATTAAAAATAAATAAATAAGAAAAACTAATTTCTAATATTTACAACAAATAAATAAACCCTAATATTTACAATAATATCTAATTCTTATTTTCTTTACATAAAGGAATATAAACAGAAAAACTCCAAAATTCTTCTTCTCCCTGCATATCTCTCTTCTCTTCCCTAATTTCCTCTTTGTTCTGCCTTTAATATCTCTTCCACTTTCTACTTAAAAGTATGATCTCCTACAAGTGAGTCCCTGAACGATAGATAGGGTGACACCAGTAATATTTATAACAACTTTTTTTTAGTAAACATATTTATAACAACTTAATATCAATATATTGAGAATATCATTATGCATATAGAAAAATTAATAACAACCACTTTTAAGGAAAATCATATGCTCCATAAGTTGATTAAGTTATTTTTGTAAGTATTTTCTTTGGATGGTTTGATGAAACCTTAGGATGTATACTAGGGTCTATTATAACATTTTTTGAGTTTATATTAATTCTTTGTCGCTTTAATTGGGAGAAAATTTGATGTTTCTGGTGATAACTTGATTATATTTAGTGGACCAACCTTTAAGATCATCCGGTGCTAATGGGGCTTGGTCTTAAACCTGTTATGATGGCTTTGAGATGCACGACTGGTTTTCAAGTCTCAAATTTAAATTGCTTTCCTATTGAAATGCACATGTATTCCTGCTGTTTGATAGGAGGCTTATTTGTAAAACTTAGGAAAGTGATTTTGTATAAAAAAGAATGCAATGTAGCCATTTAATAAAGTTTTTTCTGAGAAATTTTTATTCTTGGAATTTGACTTGCTGTGTAAAATAAAAGATGTTTATCAACTAAATAATATCAACTAAATAACATCACAAATTAGTTGGATTTCTTCCTTTCCCGTGTAAGAGACACAAAAATCGAGAAAAATTCGTCCAAAATAACTTTGATAATTGTATTATATCATTGCTGTGTGATTGTTATTTAATTCACTGTTTCACTATTTGATTAGACATATGTTTCTTATCACCCAATGGAGTCTCGGTATATACAAACACATGTTTGAGTAAAAAATGTGAAGGTGGGATTATTTTTATAAAATAACACCACATTCCCACTAATGTTTCATAATCAACCTGTTGGGAACTCGGTTCTCTCAACTCGGCTAAGCAGTCTTTTTGGATCTCGACAATATTACCTCGGCCTGAACTTCACCAGGTCGGGTAGCGCAGCGGAAAAACGAAAAATACAAAGGAGAGAGAGAGAGAGAAAGAGAACACAAGCAGATTTTAACGTGGGAAAACCTTCTCCAATGAAGAAGTAAAAACTCTCGGGATCTAGTCCAGTTCAAACGTCCACTATGAAAATAATGTTGGACAAGTGGCTTCAATACTCAAGAGGGGGGTGAATTGAGTTTAACAAAATCTTTTCGCAAAGTACCTCCTTTGATGTTTTAAAGACTATTTCTTCAATAAAGCGATTTAATAAGAGATAATCTAAGCGTAGGAGCAAGAAAAAGAATAGCAAAGTAATCAAGCTAGTATACAAAGACAATCTAAAAAGGCAATTTCAATACGTAAATAAAGAGATCAGGGTTAGAGAAATTGCAAACTAGATGTATCCTCGTTCGGTCACCACCACTGTGACCTACGTCCAGACTGAAGCTGCTTGATCAATTCTTTTCATTCACTATCAAGCTTGAGGGTGCTTGACAAACCACTACACCTTTTCAAGACTTCGGGCTCTTGATGCCTTACAACTTTTCACTCCAAATTTTCTTAGGAATTTGGTGACCTTTCAAGTGTATAGGGTTCACTCCCCTAACTACTCAATAAATCAAATGAAGGTGTTTAACAATGGTTAAGTACTCTCAAAGTACAAATAATACAAGTTGAAGAACAATGGTATATGACACTCTTACAAGAATAAAGCTCAAAGAGATTTTATGATAAGAAGACGAGAATAATGCAAATAGGATGAGAATTAATGAGCAATAATGATCAAGAAGTGTGTCCCATCAATGGGAACAGTAGCCTCTATTTATAGAGGGGCCCCAAGGCCTATTTCCTATCCATTTTCGCAAACTAGCCGTTTTATAGCCGTTATTTTTGTCTCTGTACAGTGGGTAATCGATTACCATTGATTGGGTAATCGATTACCATGAAGGGTAATCGATTACCATGGTTTGGTAATCGATTACCAACCTGTCAACAGGTTGGATTTCACCCTCACATGGTTTTCTCTTGATTTAAAACAGTTTCAAATATTATTTAAACAGTTTATAAATATTGAAAATATATTTTCATGTTAGACATGTATTTCAATGTTGATCGATGATTTAATGCATGTATTTAAAAAATACTTTGAGCTTTGTTCATGTAAGGAATCAATTTACAAATAATCCTAAGTCCTATATATTATTTTGAGTTTAGACTTAGAGACTTCTCTTGAAGCTTGAGTCTTGCTCTTGTTTGGACTTCTTTTTTATGGTTGCACCATGAGACTTTCTTTCCATGCTTGTTTGTTATCATCAAGATCGTTGAACCTTTATGTTCTTTTCGTTGAGTGCATTGGTTCCACAATCTCCCCCTTTTTGATGATGACAAACTCAAATTATAAAAAATGAATTAGAATTGCATGTGTTTAGATAAATATAAAATTGACACTCCCCCTGAATATATGATTGCTATATAAGGTGTCATTTATGTTTGAATTTTATTCTCCCCCTCTTTAACTTAATATATGCTTATGATTTTTTTTTTAATTTTCACATATTTCTCCCCCTTTGGAAACATCAAAAAGCATGAGTAGATAAGGAGAAAACATTAAACAGTTCATGCAAAAATGAGAAGGAAACAGAATAGAGCATAAGAGTGCATAATAAACCAAAATCGAAGCAACCATTGTTCATAAAGTTAGAGTCCTAGAGAAGCAAAATTTTCAAAGTAACATGGCAAAACATAAGCATAAGATAAGTCCAAAAAGCATAAAGAAAATAACTAATAAGAACTAAAAGTCATCAAAGTCATGTGGAGGCGGTGGTGGTAGAGATGGAAGAGGAGGAATGTTGAGATGATCCTCAATGCGCTTCAGACGAAGCTCCGTATTAGCATGCCTAAAGTTCAAAGTGGCAAAGCCGGATTCCATAGTAGTCTGTAGCCGATTAAGAGATGCGAGAATGGATCCCAAAGTATGGTCCGCTGAGGAAGAAGAATCAGCAGGAGGATCAGCGACTGGAGGATGAGGGTCCTCATGAATGTCAACAGGACCTGCTCCAACGTCAGGAGGAGCAGTCGTCTTATACCAGATGCCATTGATTTGTTTGATTTGCATTTGGGCCAGCAGATGCATTCCAAGTTTGTGTATGGCATCGGACAGAGTTTCACCTTCCATGAAAATTTGCTGATGACACAGAATCTCAACAATGACAGTAGCATAAGGAAGTGCCCCCGAGGAGTTCTCAGCTTTAATCATTTGAGAGCAGATATAGTAAGGCCAGTTGAAACTAATTTTGGAGCGGATAACCCACATGAGAAAAATATCAGCATCAAGCACCCGAGAGTAGTTAGAGGACCTCGGTGACAGCATGTGAGTGACCACATAATGTAGAATCCGGTTGTCCATAGTTAACATTGACACGCTGAACTTGGACTGAGTGACTATGATGTCGAGTTCCACAATAGACTGCGTGAAGGCATATTTGTCATATTCGGGAAATGAATACACACCGTATTTGTGTCCGGTGTAGGCAGAGCCAATGATGCAGGGCCATTCACTAGGAGGTACCGAGAAGATCTTGCCCTTGATATCAACTTTGAGTGTATCATTGACAAAGCTGACAGTGCAGTAGAAGGCTCAAATCATATCTTCGGAGTATGGCTCTTTGAGGAGAGTCAATTCTAGTACTCCAGCATAAGTCAAGAGATCACAGATCTCAAAGCCTTCATCACTCATGAATTGAATATCCAAGCATTTTGAAGCGATGACTGGGCGGGAGGCATAGTGTTCCTTGAAGGTGGGATATTTGGCAGCGGTAGAGAAGTATTTGCCATAAAGACATGAACCGCGTGGCCTCTTGCGAATTGGGTTAGATGAGGAAGCCATGGAATGAAGTGATGAAAAGCCTACAGAATAAAATTGTGCCAAGTTAGGTTCCAAAGAAATAGCGCACCATTCAAGTCACAAAATATGAGTACAACTAAGAAATCAGAATGGGAAGGGGTACAGGCATATGAATATATGTAAAAAAATACACTGTAGAAATAACAGTGGAACACTATAGAATATATGTAGTAAAAAAAATAACACTGTGGAACATTGTAGAAAGTCTCTAAGCTGTATATATTACCCATGCGCAAAACAGGATAGCAAAACAAAACAACAGTATGCAGGTTTAAATGACTCTCCGAAAACAGATGTAAATGATGGAAACCCATTCTTTGAAAACAAAACAACAAGCGAAAAACATAACAAATATATGGATAGAACAGATATGAAAGGGCAGGGAAGCAAATGGGGGACCCATAATTGATCATGAAGAGGAGTAAAATGTGCATTTGAATCATCTGAATGGCAGAAACAAATAAAAAAAAGAACAAAATAACAGTTATAGACAGGAACAGATATAATTGTATTCAAGGCAGAAAAAAATGGTACATGAACAGAATAAGAGATATAACAGAATCACACAACAGAAATGAGAAAAGGCAGAAAATGGAAATGGGCAGGACAAGAAAAAGAAAACTGAACGAAAGAGAAAAAGAAATCCAAAAGAAAATGCAGAAAAAGAAAGATTGTGCAAAGAAAAAAAACAGAAAAATGCAGAAAAAATCGTGCAGAGAAAAAAAGAATAGAAACCCTAGAATATGATTGTGCAAAGATTCATGGCATATGATTGTGCAAAGAGAAAGAACCCGGTGATGTGCAGGATGAAGGGGGTGAGGTCGATTCAGAGAGGGAAAGGGAGGGGGGCGCGATGCTCTGTTCGATGGGGCTGGGTCGATTCTGATTCGTGAGGATTTAAGCACTGAGTTCGTATGGTAATCGATTACCTTAGCATGGTAATCGATTACCAAAGTGATGGTAATCGATTACCCAAGGGTACTGGGCAGAATCAGGGCTCGAAACAGACAGAAAAGAAGAGAAAAAAAGAAAGGTTTGGGGGGGGTGTGGAGTCCATGTGACATATAACAGATATAATATTTTACATGGAAAAGGAAGAGAAAAAAAATACGTTTCAAAGGCAAGATTAGTTGAATTAAGCATGAAGAGATTTAGCAAGTAATGATACAGTTACATGTATTATGGATCAATGAGACCAATTTCCCTTCTTAAGTTATAGAATACTTCCCTTGGGAGTGGTTTGGTGAAGATGTCTGCCAATTGCTTTGAGGATTCCATAAATTCCAAGATGCAATCTCCACTTTGCACATGATCTCTTATGAAATGATGTCTAATATCAATATGTTTAGTTCTAGAGTGCATGATGGGATTCTTTGTGAGGTTTATGGCACTAGTGTTATCACACCTTATAGGGATGTGATCAAGTTCAACCCCAAAATCCTTGAGTTGTTGTTTCATCCAAATGATTTGAGCACAACAACTACCGGCCGCCACGTATTCGGCTTCGGCCGTGGACAAAGCCACACTATTTTGTTTCTTGCTATGCCAAGATACTAAAGAGCAACCAAGAAAGTGGCAAGTGCCACTAGTGCTCTTCCTATCCAATTTGCATCCCGCAAAATCGGAATCGGAATAGCCTATTAGCTCACATGATGCACCCTTAGGGTACCATAATCCCGTTTGTGAAGTGCCCACTAGATATCTCATAATTCTTTTTACGGCACTTAAGTGTGATTCCTTAGGATTAGCTTGGAATCTAGCACACATGCATACACTAAACATGATGTCGGGCCTACTTGCGGTTAAGTAAAGGAGTGAGCCGATCATACCTCGATATTTAGTGATCTCTACGGATTTACCTCCTTCATCCTTGTCTAAAGAACAA
>JAVKPL010006099.1:0-25666 GCA_032173675.1 Gastrolobium villosum | reverse complement strand
GGAATTGAGAGAAAGGAAATCTACTGTTTGTTATGTAATGAAGGAGGTGATGTTGGAAGGATCACAGATTTAAATCCATAGCCAATAACAAAGACCATTATAGCAAAATGTAACAGCCCGTTGTACACCGGTATTGTTAACATTAATTATGATATTAAGCGCAGTTACAATCATGGTAATTTAGTTAATTAAATTACGGGTAAACTTTTTCTTTTAATACTTTCCTTTCTCTAAACATTAACCCTTTCCGTAATCAATTAAAACAACACCATAATTGTAATTGCAAGTTCACGGAAGCACCCAACTTACTAATATCTCCAATCTTTCTTATTACTCAATTAATTTAAACTTATCATGTGACTCTCATATCTTAACATGTTATAGTTCTCTTCATTAGCTACACGTGGTTTCAAACCGCGCACAATTCGGAGTTCTATAGACTAAGTTATGCCCTTTATTTCAGTCTAGAAAAACCATTATTTTCAAATTTTACACTGTGGTAATCGATTACCAGTGGATGGTAATCGATTACCCAGAATTCCAAAATGAGGCAGAAACTCCATTTCGACTCCCCTGTTCTCAGGTAATCGATTACCAAGCATTGGTAATCGATTACTGAACTAGGTAATCGATTACCAATGCTCAGGTAATCGATTACTTGGTTCACAGTGGCTCATTTTGCGTCCCCTGTTGCATGGTAATCGATTACCAATGGAAGGTAATCGATTACTATGCAGTAAAAGTGACAGATGACAGCTTTTAATGCACAAAAAGAGTGATGTAATCCATTCCTAACACCTTAATCTCAACATAGACCTTACACATATACTATTGTAGGCTCTAGGACCTTCCATCATGCATTTTCATTATAGAATGCATTCATTACAAGAATTCTTGAGATAATAGCCATTTTACACCATGAATGGTCTATTTACAACATAAGTTTTCTAATGCCTCAAATACAATATAGGTGGCTATGGACAAGTCCTATGCTCACTCAAAATATACACTTAAACCAAGGCATGAATATAAAACAATTACGAAGACTTAGAACATAACCATGAACACTACAAAAGCATGGCAATCACATCATGCAATATGTTCATGACCTAAGTCTCAAAACACTATATAACATGATATGTGCAATCAATAGACTCCTCCAAAATGCCATGCTAGCCCAATGCACCACATGCAACAGCCGTCCACTAAGTGGGCTTCTTGCCCGAAGCTCCTCTGTGCTCATAATGCCCTGAAATGATGTCCCCAAACGCGGGGTGAGATATACAAATATATCTCAGTAAACCAAGGGTACTAGAGGCTTTCTCCACCCCATAGCTCACTCAATGTGCAACAATAACATTATGCAATATGCATGACATACAATATTACCAACAACTAGGGACAATCCAAGAACATCCACATTAGGACTACGTTCAAGGACCCCATCATATAACTCCCGGGAACCTTCCTGGTGCCTCTCCCATGGATGAGACGACCCCATGGCAAAACCCAACTGGAACTCCTCATGAGCCCTATCCAGTGGAAGTCCCTCGTTCGGATCATCCTGGTGCCGCTCCCAGAGTCGGCCCCACGACAAAACCCGACTGGAATCCTCAGCGGAATTATCCAGCGGATGTCCAAATCAACACACGTCTACCGGCCAGAGACCACACAATTTCACACATAACAAGCAATAAAGCATGAAAACACATAATCACACCATGCTATAAACACAAAATCCAACCACAACTTTCCACTAGGTGTGGTGGAGCACACAAGGGATCAAACCCCAGTTCCAAGGGTTTACCTCAACACCGAGAGTCTCGTTCCACACGTACACTCCAAGTCAATCTTCCACAATCACGTCCGTGTGAGGCACCCTACAATGATCAACATCATGATCAACATCTTACCACATTACTCAAAACCTCAAATTCATGACACTTCATTTTTTTTCTAAGTTAAAAATCCCATTTTTTTCATCTAAATTTTTCATGGCATTTCTAGCTCGCACACGTCATTCTAAGACATTTTCATCTAATACCATTTTTCCATTTAAGCTCCCTAACATCACACATCTAAGATTAAAGACTTAGAGTTCATATTTTTGTATCGACAAAATCAACCGTAAAAATACTACAAATATGCTCACAATCAACGCTTGACACTCCTCCAAGGTTTACCCAAGCAATGAGAGGTCCAATGCCTCCAAGAACACCAAATCCCCCAATATGCTCGAATCTGCCCTTGTCCAATAGCGCCCCAAAGAGGTGATTTCAAGGCTTGGGAGTATCACCAATGGCTTTAGAATGTGTTTTACAATGAATTTCAACACAAAAATCAAAGGATTTGGTTGAGAATTCCATAATTGGTGAAGGAGGGAAGAAAGGAGGTTTTATGGAGGAGGGGGAGTGGGTTACGGGTAGAAGAAGAAAAAGAAGAGAGAGAGGGCGTGGTGATGCTGAGGGACAAAAGTGGATTTGGGTCACGCGGGTCCCACACGCGATTTGACTTTAATCCAATCAACAATTCCGACCACAGATTCTTAATCTACTTATTTTTATGATTCATGACATATTTTTATTTCCTAAAAACATTGATAAAAATTTCACACTTATCGGTACACTTATACCGCAGTATTTTACACCAGAAAATCACTATTCATCCATTTGTCCCAAATTTTGCCTATTCACTCAATTTTTTGCCCTGAGTCCGTTTCCGACATTATTTTTTTCATATGAAGTCTCCTACTCAATTTTTTTATGCCTAGGGGTACGTGTTTGGTAATTTACCATTTTGCCCTTTTAGCCCATTTTGGCCTTAATTATTGGATTTTCACTAACCCTTCCATTTTGAATTCGCAATATCATACAAAAAATACATTTAAATTTATGAAGTGTTATACAAAACATGGCATCAATAAGGTATTCAGGCATATCATACCATATAGGTTTAAATTAATCAAGAAGCTCGGGATTGAGAACAAGAAAAGTCGAGAAGCATATGGGAGATCGTCTTTGGTGGAGTGCAAGAATGTGACAGAGACAAGAGAGAACCATAATTGTGATTTTTTTTCACATAATGGGTGTGGGTCAAATTTTGGGTCTATGGGTCATTATTAAAATAAGCCAGGTCTAAAACTGACCCAAATAAAG
Source organism: Gastrolobium villosum (assembly GCA_032173675.1). Lineage (NCBI taxonomy): Eukaryota > Viridiplantae > Streptophyta > Magnoliopsida > Fabales > Fabaceae > Gastrolobium > Gastrolobium villosum. Next base: position 22,511 of record JAVKPL010006099.1, on the reverse strand, counting down.
GTGGGTCAGTATTTAAACCCAGTTAAAGAAAATAGGTATTTATGGGTCAGGTCAAGGTCAGATCAAGGGCAGGACAAGTGAACCAGTTTTTTTGCAAACCCCTAAATCCAACTAAACACTTGGTTATGAGAATGACACTTACTTAGAACCTTATTGGGAGCAAAACCTAAAATCCAAAATTTCTAGAAAATCCTTGTGTTGAGAGATTTCCTCCCTTGAAAGTGGCGACCTAGGAGGTGTGTAACAGCCCATACGCATCCGGTATGTTATCATCACATATGATATTAAATGTAGTTACAATCATAGTAGTTGAATTAAAATACGGTAATTTTTTTTCCTTTTTAATTAAAAACATTTTCATTCTAAAAGCAATTCTGTATTTAACAATATTCAAAAACTATAATCATAAATCATATACAAATGAAGAATATTAAATTCTAATGTTTATATATCTTACAACATTTATTTATTGCTACTAAGTTGTTCCCATAAGCCAACAAAGCCAATTTCACAATTTCCAGCACTAAGTGGCTATCGGTTTTTCATAAACTAGGGATGAAATACATGTCCAAAAGTATTTTATTCTAGACTTCACAAAATTCACAACGACGTATTACATGCCTCCATAAGATTTGTAGAACTCCAGATATGTCCATCGTAAGTTAATTATCTAAAACTGCCAACAGTGAATACAAGGTAGTAGGTAAATCTCAAAACCGAGGCATATTCCCATGCCCAAAATTCTCTCAAGCCTTTTTTTTTTTTGAACTTGACATCTAGGTCTTTAATCTGACATATCATATGCTTCATTTCGTTGAGAAATGAAGGAAATATGATCGTCGCAAGTTATCGCTCAAAAACTGTAGAAATCCTGTGTTTCTGAACAGTCATCCTTCACTCGGAATCTGGTTTCTTTTTGCAACCCATAAATTTCCCAAATTTTAGGACAAGGTAGATGACATCCTAATCTTCATTTTGGTGCCTCACGCGTCCAATTTGACAAAGGAACAAGTGAGATATGATTTTCTAAAGTTGGAAGTGATTTGTAGGTTTTACTAAAAATGTGACAACACCTATTTGTTTTTCCATACTCTATCCATTTATCCAATTTGGTACCTAATACATATATGGAAAGGCCAGTCATTTCCCAACAAACAAGAGGGCACTTACATCCATCAACATTTTCCATTTTAAGTATATTATTCATTTCATAACTAATTATCCATTTGCTTATTCAATTGTCCATTATTAAACTTCCAACACTAATGTCATTAACATTTACATTTCATGAAAATTGGCCATTTCATGGTTCCTCTAATTACACATTCCATGATTATATCCAATTATACCATACCTAAGCATATCCAAATATATCAACATACCACAATATACATCAATAGGCCTAGGCCCTTCCATCATGAATATCTTCCAAGATTACAATTCAAGTCCTTCATGGACATAAATACCAACTTACATCATGTTCATAACTTATGCAAATGTCTAAATCAAAATCCATATAAAAAATCCAATGAATACATCATTTGAAGACCTCATATGCATTATGGAATATATATTTTGATGATGACAAAAGGTTAACAAGAAGCCTCAAATTGAAGATAGATCTTGAAGATACAAGTGGTTAGGTATTTTTAGAAATTTTGTTACACACTATAGTATATCATATAGTATCTACCTAAGCTCCAATGCATATAATTACATTTCATGCATTTAATTTCATAGTAAATAATAATAATAGCTTTGCAAATTATCACGTGGGTTTTAGGTTTTGATTACATATATAATATTAACAAAAGAAAGAAAAATGCATTTGATTTCTCAAAGAAGTATCAGCATATACATTTAGAAATTATTGGATTATCATAAAGTAACTTTATATATTAAAAACAAATAAAAAAATAAAGCCTTACCAAGTAAAAATGTAATCAAGTTAACTTTTAAAGTTACTTTACATATAAAAAGTTTACGTGGGTTCTTTTATGAATAATAATAATATAATAAAAAGTAAAAGTAGTCTTTCAAATTTCAAAAGAAAAGTTCCAGCATGTATAGGTCAAGGTCACGTGGGTCACTTTCTTAAACAATATAAAAAGAGTAATATAAATAAAAAAAAGCATCATTATCATTTTACCAATTTCTTCTTCTCTCTCTGCGCAAAACAAGAATAAAAAGAAAAAGCAAGTTTCCAGAAATTGAAACCGAGAGTGTATAAACTCGGTGAAAAGCAAATTTCTATAGTAGTCTTCTTCGTGCTTTTGAGTCATAAAAAGTGAGGATTTGTGCGTGCATCTCAGAGAGTGAAAAATTTGCAGAAGCCAAAAATCATCAAGAATAAGACCTAAACTTCTCCGATTGATACTAAATATTGGGGCTTTCTTGAGGGAGTAGATTAAACAAATCTTTTGGGGCTTCATTGTGGTAAACTCTAATCAACTTATATTCTTGGTTAATATTTCTATTTGAACCCTATATGCTGAAATCTTTAAGAATTTTGGTTAAGTATGTTAAATCTGAATTTCTGGTTTCATGGAGACATATTGTGTTTAATTCAGATTTTCTTGTGCTTCTGTATTAGAACATTTAATCTAGAAATAATTTTGAATTTTATGTGAAGTTTTGAGATAAATTTCAAATATGATGTTTCTGATTATAATTGTGATATTTTTTGTTTAAATCAGATTTCTTGGTGTCCATAGATTAGAAAATTAATTGTGTAATGTAACACCCCGTGTATACCCGATTTGTTAACATGTCATCGTATTAAGCCACGCTTAATTTAAAAATGCGGAATATCTTTTTCTGTTCAATTATGACGTCATTATCATTACCAAATTGATTACTTAATCCATTTTCATAAAACATCGTCTGTATGATATTGCAACAAACAACTAACTGAAATACCTCATAACATAAATAACAGTAGTATCTAAAATTACGGAACTACAACACGTAGTTCGGACATAATCCTGATACATTATTACAACTCGAATCTAAAATAAACATAGTCAAATCAATGCGGCATGGACAATCCTCATGCTCATCAAATAAGGCAACAAATCCCAACAACAGTCTTAACAACAACAACATGATAATAACTGAAGCTAAAAGCATAATAGCAACAGGCATGATCCAGCATCCAAACATGTCAGAAAATAAACAGTAATATCAGCGAAGCTCCGGCCTCCTACCGCTGGAGGTCTCAACCCCCGCATTACCTGAACCTGAAATGGTGCCCCAAACGTGGGGTGAGATCTCTAAAAAGAAATCTTAGTAAGATAAAGGGTCCTCAAGGATCTTCCACCCCAAACTCATTTACATGTGCAATATAAGTTCAAAAGCAGTTTAACAGTATAAGTTCTCAAAATAGTGCAATACAGCAAATAATCATGTCATGTGTGTTATAACATTTCTACTGATCAGAGAAGTGCAGGAATCCATCTAAATCCACACAGTACTAGCCATTGTTGTACTCACCCATAGGACCACCCATTGGCCTCCTGTAGGCGTAACACCACATACATATCATAAGCAATTTCACTTAACAACTCATTAGCATTTCAATAAAATAGTACATGAAAACTCATCATGCATATAAACCATCCCCCCATAGGAAATGGTGGAACCAAACAATGGCTAAAATGAGGAAACGAAAGCTTACCTCTCAAGCTATCCGTACAAACCAAGATTCCACACTGGCCCAAGGTCACCAAACAGCACAATCACAATTTGTTTATAACAGGAATATCATCAATAACCATACTTGATTACTTAATCATTTTCAAGACTTCAATTTCATATCTTTATGAAATATTCTGAGATTTTAATATGTTAAACCAGACATCTTAAGGTTTCCAACAATATATTTTATGTCTCAATCGGAGTTGTATAACTGTGGCTATATATTTCGCAAAGTGACTGTTGCAAACTGAATTTCCAGCAATCAAGTCGCTACTTCAAACCAACACTACGACCAAACCACTTATCCAATGGCTGTGAGATTTTACAGGAATGTATCCCTATGTGTTAGCTTCATATAGGTCCAAACCCCACTCAATTTGGAGCTCTGTAGCTTAAGATATCACAATTTTACTAAACTAGGACGTTGCTGTCACATTTGATGGCATGTTTTGATTGTATACCTCGTTTGCCTGAAACATGGAGACTTGTAACACCCCGTTACCGGACCGGTGTGTTATCAACAAATATGGTATTAAGCGCAGTTACAATCACAGAAATTGAGTTAATTAAATTACGGCAAACTTTTCCTTTTATTACTTCCTCATTTTAAACCATTTACCATTTCCGTAACTAATCAAAACAATTCCGTAATTGTAAATGCAAAACTAGCGGAAGCATAAACTTATTGACATTCCCTAACTTTCTTATTACCCAATTAATTTAAACTTATCTTTTGAATCTCATCTCTCACCATGTTATAGCTCTCTTCATAAGCTACGCGTGGTTTCAAACTGCGCACCATTCGGAGTTCCACAGACCAAGTTATGCCCTTTGTTTTAGTCTAGAAAAACCATTATTTTTGAAAATTACACTGTGGTAATCGATTACCAGGGGGTGGTAATCGATTACCCAAAGTTCCAAAATGAGGAAGTAGCCAATTTTCGATCCCCTATTCTCTGGTAATCGATTACCAAGCTTTGGTAATCGATTACTGCACTAGGTAATCGATTACCAAGGCTCTGGTAATCGATTACCAGGCAGACAGAAGCAAGATTTTCGTCCCCTGTTGCATGGTAATCGATTACCAGGCATGGGTAATCGATTACTCTGCAGCAAAAATGACAGATGACAACTTTTTAAGTCCAAAATGAGTGGTGTAATCCATTCCTAACACCTTAATACTCCACATAAACCTTACACATACACTAATGTAGGCTCTAGGCCCTTCCATCATACATAATCTAATACCAATATATCATTTACCTCATTCACTAATTATGTTGCCATTTACACATCATATGGGTCATTTTACATCATAAATGTTCAATGCCTCAAAGTGCATTAGGTGTGGCCATGGACAAGTCCCATGCTCACCAAAATAACAATAGAAACTAAAGGCATGAATATACATCAATTTTAAAGGACTCAACATATAGTCATGAACATACAAGGCATGGCATTTTCAACATGCACAAGTTCATGATCTAAAACCAAAACATTAACAATATGCAAGGTGTACAAATGTATCTCAGTAAACCAAGGGCCCTGGAGGTTTCTCCACCCTATGGCTCACTCAATGTGCAACAATAACATTATGTAAAAATGCAAACATACAATATCACAAACAACTGGAGACAAACCAAGAACATCCACAATTGGATTACGTTCGAGGACTCCATCATATAACTCCTGAGATCTTCCTGGTGCCTCTCCCATGGTTGAGACGACTCCATGGCAAAATCCAACTGGAACTCCTCATGAGCCCTATCCAGCGGAAGTCCCACGTTCGGATCATCTTGGTGCCGCTCCCAGAGTCGGCCCCACGGCAAAACCCGACTGGAATCCCCAGCGGAATTATCCAGCGGATATCCAAACCAACACACGTCGACTGGCCAGTGACCAAACAATTTCACACATAACAAGCAATAAAGCATGAAACACATAATCACACAATGTCCAATGACACAAAATCCAACCACAACCTTCCACTAGGTGTGGTGGAGCACACAAGGGATTAAACCCCAGTTCCAAGGGTTTACCTCAACACTAACAGTTCCGTTCCAAACGTACGCTCCAAATCAATCCTCCACAATCACGTCCGTGTGAGGCACCCTACAATGATCAACATCATGATCAACAATTTTCCAAATTACACAAAACCTCAAATTTCATGAAATTTCCCAAATTTTTCCTAAGTTAAAAATCTAACTTTTTCACCAAAATTTATCATAGCATTTCTAGCTTACAAGCATCATTCTAAGGCATTTTCATCTAATAGCATTTTTCCATTTGGGCTCTCTATCATCACACATCTAAGATTAAAGACTTAGTGCATAAATTTCTAGATCTACAAAATCAACCATAAAGATACCACAAATATACTCACAATCTATGGTAGACACACCACCAAGGCTTCACTAAGCAAAGGAATATCAAAAACCTTCAAAAACACCACAAAACCTCAATGGTTCGAATCTGTCCCTGCTCCAAAGCGCACAAAGGAGGTGGTTTCAAGGCTTGAGAGTATCACCAATGGCTTTAGAAGGTTGTTTACAATAAATTTCAACACCAAAACCAAGTGATCTGATGGAGAATAGCTCCAAAGATGAAAATGGAGAGAAATGGGTCTTGTTCTTGCAAATGGAGGAAGCTTACGGGAAGGAGGAAAGAAAAGGAAGGAGAGGGCATCGGGGATGTGGGGAACTTAAGTGGATTCGGTCACGCGGGTCCCACACGCGATTTAACTTTAATCCGAACACTAATTCTGATCACAAATTCACAGTCTACATATTTTTCTGGTTCATGACATATTTTTATTTCCTCAAAACACTCATAAAAATTTCACTCTTATCGGTACCATTATACCGCAGTATTTTTACACCGGGAAAATCACTATTCATCAAAATTTTCAAAACTTGCCTATTCACTCAATTTTTTCGTCCTGATTCCATATCCGGCATTATTTTTGTCATTTGAGATCCCTAACTCCATTTTTCATGCCTCGTTTCACGTTTTTGGAAAATTACCATTTTGTCCTTGGTACACATTTTGACCCCAATTTCAGGATTTTCACTAATCCTTCCCTTTTAACCCACATTTTATCAAATAAATTCACATTTAATTTTACGAGGTGTTATAAGACTCATAGGTACACTCTTGGGCATGTCCTGAAAGAGCACAGGTCTAGGGTGATAAGCTGAAGAAATTCGTCAAATCTCTGTGAGGGATTAGGTTATCTGTAAACTGGAGAAATCGGGATGACATTTACGGGACTCGGGAATCTATGCATAGTAAAAGTGATCATGAGATGATCTGCCTTTAGAGTCAGTAAATTGAAGACTCCCTATTTCGAATTAAAGCTTACGCTAAACCGCAAGGGTTGATACGTTTCCTCACCCTAGGTTTAATGGGAAGGTAACCGAGACGAAAGGAAATACATACGGTAACCAAATATGTAATAGGATGATCATGTCATTAACCTAACTAGCTCTGGGGCAACAAAGCATTGCTAGTGCTCTGTGTTGTCATTAAATGGGTTGTGGGCATGTTGGGCCCAAGCCCATTTATGTCAGTGGCTATGTTGGGCCTAATGGGTCACACACTAACACCTTAGGCTTTGTTTGGGAGTTTGGAGGGGAAGGAAAGGAAGGGGATCCAAAGGGGAGGGAGGGGAAGGAAGGGAAGGAAATTGGAGTGTAACAGCTCATTACGTACCGGTATTGTTAACATTAATTATGATATTAAGCGCAGATACAATCACAGCAGTTCATTTATAAAAATGAGAGTAAACTTTTTCCGATTATTACGCGAACAGTAAAAGTATAAAAAGCGTAATAATAAAAAGTTGTGACCGTAACCGAAACACTAGCGGAAGACTTTCTTAACTATTTATACACTTTATTTTATTACCTACAAGATACTAAGGGGTTCCCATAAACCCACTTAGCCAATTCCTCACTTTTTACGTTTTTACCACTTAACAGGATTTGCTAATATGTTTTTCTACGAACACAAAATAAAAATCCAAACTTAAACTCCAGGTTATCTTTTTTCCTTATTCACTTACCTTTCTATCAGGCTATCACACACTCAATTCCGAGCTCGTGAGCTCCGGTTATCGCCGTTTGAAGTTGGACAAACAACATTGCATACCAACTCCAAAACAGCCTAAAACGTCCAAACTTCAAGGAATAAACTGCACCTAACCACAAGGACACTGCCTCTCAAACTTTTACACCATAAACTAGACACCTCAAACTTCAATTTGATATATCGTACGCTTAATTTGACCAAGTAACGAAGAGGGAATTAATTTCCCAACACAGACCCGAATCTGCCCACTGGTGCTGGCCAGAACAGGGCAGTGCGTGACAACAGCCCCCATGGGCTGCGCACACCACCAATGAACCTAGGCTTTTGACACAACGTAGGGGACATCTTAAGCTTCAAAATGGCGTATGGCACGTCCCAATCGGACCACTATGGAGAGAGATATGCTCCTCCAAAGTTCACCCAAAAACTGCCAATTCTACAGAAAATTCGCCAAGAGTTTCCTTTGTATTTCCTAAAATCCCCAAATTTGCATAACCTGTTTAACACCACTAATACACCTGAAATCCAGCAAAATCCAATGGGTGGCACACACAAGGTCCAACAACGCCTTGGGGCACTTACAACCCAATCCAATATACACTTAAAACATAAACAGTTTACTTTCAATTTCATGCATAAAACATAATACGGATAATCATAAACCTATAATAGGCCTAAAGCCCTTCCATCATATTACATACATCCATGGCACATTTACAACACTGGATTACTTTTGCATTTACAACTTTAACTTTAAACCACAATTATTTACATATTACACTTCACTTGCCAAATAAATCCATAAACTAAAATGACATGATAGCTAAACTCTACTCCACTGCTCCACTCGTCATCATGCGGGCTTCTTGCCCGCTGCTCCATATCCACTGGTACATCCTGAAATAATGCCCCGAGACGGGGTGAGATATACGGATATATCTCAGTAACCAAGAGGTTCTGGAGAAAACTCCGCCCAATGGTTCACTTCGATGTATATCAATATCATAAAAACAACACCACTGTTATAAAACGGGATAAAGCAAGGGATTTAGAGAAAGGGGGAATATATCAGAACAACTACGACATGCGGGATGGTAGCTACCAATACCACGCCATGTCCTCGGCTATACGCCTATGGGTACTACCCCTGGCGTGTTCATAGAACAACCCACCAAGGTACCCCTTCCAACCATATACACCCGAGACAACCTAGTGTGCTCCTATCCGGATAACACACCACGACCCTGGGTCAACTGGAACTCCCTCTCGGAGACCTATCCAGCGGCAGTCCGGAAACACTTGCCCAAAGGCTAAAAATATCTACTGGCCAGAGATCTGGTACATAAGTACCCACTGTGATAATGCATATGCATGCTCATGCTGTTCTACACTACTCATACACATTTCCTACCATTGCCATCAACTAGCAAGGTGGAACACAAAAGGGGAACAAGCCCCAGTACCAAGAGGTTACCTTTCTTTTCCTTTCACTGAGCTCCGCAGAACTCCACTTGCAGCTTGATTAATAGGGAACGCCTACACAGAGGACCATTCCACACACTTAGAACTCGAATCCACTCATGAATTTCAACATACATGTGTAAACCACATCACTTACCTCAATCCACTTGATCCAGGACCAAGGGCAATCCACTGTTTCACTGTTCCAAGTCTATGTCCACGTACGGCAACCTGTACAACCATGCACAGCCGTCAGTTTCAGTCTCAATACGTCAAAACGTGAAAACGTCAAATTCCTCTTCTCTCCCTCTAAGGTTCGGCCATCATAGGGTTATTTTAGGTTTTATTTTTCTAAATTTTCTTTCTCATTTTATTTCACTTACTTAGGTTACCCAAAGGCTAGATCAATCGTCGTTTTACGGTTTTACGATTTTTTCGCAACGTTTTGCGAATTATTACACTTTAGGCACATTTTGCCACTTTCAACACTTACCATTTTTACATTGATTCTTCCACATGCCAATCACCACACAACCCATCTAATAACTTTTCCATCACACAACACAACACCAAAGTGTTCTAAAACATCCATTTGCTCAATTGTACATAAATGGCCTAATATTGGTTAGTCCAAACCAAGGATTTCTACTCAATTCCTATGGCCCACAACTCACATAATCACTTCTTAACATCATATAATCACACTACAATTCACTATACCACACATTAACACAAAACTCAAAAATTCCATTTCATGCATCAATTTTTTTCTAAGTTAAAAATCCATTTTTTTCGCTTAAAATTTTCATTGCATTTCTAGCATTAATACATTATTCTAAGACATTATCATCTAATAGACATTTTCCATTTGAGCTCTCTAACACCACATATCACAAAATCCCTCTTTAGGGGCAATTATCACAACTCAAAATTTAACCAATGAAATGTTGAAATAACTTACCCAATTGCATGGTATATGGCTCCACCTAAGTATACTCCACCATTGGAGCATGAAAAAGCTTCAAGAACACCAAAAATCTCACAAAACCAAAACTGTAATTGAGCTGGATCTCCTCCTACACACGATTTCAAGGCTCAAAAGTGGTACCAATGGGTTCAGAAGGTGTTTTCCATCAAGTTTCAAGACAAGAATCGTTGAATTCGGTGGAGAAATGGCCAAGTTATGGCCAAAGGAAATTTTGCATAAAAATGGTGGAAATGGGGCTGTTTTGTCTCTGCTGGGAAAGGAAGAAGACGGGTGGAATGAAGATAAACAGGAGCCATTAAGTGGTTAAGTGACTTTAAGTGGGTACCGGATCCCACGTGATTTAAAACTCACCCGAATTTCCCTCCGATCATCACTAAAATTCACAATTTAAAAACCTAATGAGAAATTATAATTTTTAATCTTAACAAAATCCTTTAATTTTACTCTTTCAGATAAAAATTTGGAGCTTTCCGGTTGTTTGGAAAAACACTGCTTTAAGGTACAGCGCGCTCCGTTGACAAACTTCCACAGATTGACTTAAATCCTTCAAATATTATCAGAAATCATATTTCCTATTTCTATGGACCATTTAAAATCAATATTTGAAACCTAGAGCTCAAAATTTCACTGGCACGTTTTACGGTGCAATCTGACTGCGGTATTTTTACCCGCGAAAAACATTATTCACTGATTTTTCTGAAACTTGCCTATCCACTCAATTTTTCATTCTGAATCCATTTCCAGGCTTATTTTTATCATCTGAGACCTCCTGCTCAATTTTTCCCTTCCTAGGGTTACGTGTTGGCTAATTATCGTTTTGCCCTTTCTTTGTATTTTGGCCTAATCTTTGGGGTTTTCACTAATCCTTCACTTAATTTCTCACTTAACACTTTAATTACTTATTTTATAATTGTGAGGTGTTATAATCACCCCACCTTTTAGAATTTTGTCCGCAAAATTACATCTTAACGGTCCCGTAACACGGGGTGTAATCGAAAATGTCATTTCTGTGGTATCCATGATTACTTAGTCCTTCACAAACTTGATAACTTCGGGTATCTGACCCCTTAACTCATTATATCTTTCACTGTTTCCTTAAACCACTGTTGCTTTTTCACTCACTGTAGTTCATCATATACTCCTTTTACACTTGTCATTTATGGCGCCACGACCTTCAATTCGCAATACTTTAAGCTCTTCACGGCTTACGGTTACACTTTTACCAATTCATCGGTAATAGACAACAACATTACAATTTGTCTGTCTCACTTCATCTCATTTTCATTTTCATCTTCATCTGTCTTTCTGACCCAATGTCGTTCCCAAAAATCTATAGTTGTTTCCATAATGGACTAACTGTTTTCATGTATCTTCACACCTTCTTTAGCACTTAACTCTTTTCGTTGTCCTCACTGTTTCAACCGTACTCAGACATACTAGTCCTTTCCATTACTGTTACTACTCTTATGATTTCATTGTTTTCTTAGCTTTCACCGAAGCACATCCTTTCTAGTTTCAAGGGCACTTTGTCGTTTCTTATGATTTCGACTCACATTAATTTCTATACTCATATACCTTATTTTTCCTTGTCACGTGTCTTCACCTCTTCTTAGGTACTCACTACTATATTTTCTCCTTGTGATACGAAACTAACAACCCTCACAACAGTTTATCTCTTCGATTAACCTTTTAAGGTCTTTTAACCACACACACTCCTGAATCTTCCCATCTAGTAATCATATTCATAATTTGCTTTCACTGTTACTCTTTTCGTCAACTGAACCATCTCAATTTTATCAACTCAGTCAGCTCAATTCCATACTCAGACCTCTCACAGTCTAAACACAACACTCATCGATGACCTCCATATCGAGGACTCATGCTTAATATTTTCACCCACTAACTATTTTCAACTTTAATCCCACTTCGATGTTACAACTTAGCCTTATGTTCCACTCATTTATACTACTTTCTCATAATCATCATCATTTAATCCTGGATGTCAAACTCAAAATACTATTACTTATAGCTTTACTCACTTCCACTTATCACTTTGGAACAAATCAATTTCCGACCCATTTCACTATTAACTGATGGACTATTCAAAATGCCATATCTCTCATATACAAGTCCTATTCACTAGGAATCCTTGACACCCAACTATCAATTCACTTAAAATTCATTCCATCATTGCTACCACTTCTACAATTTACCACCAGTTGGTATATCAGTTTCTCAGAATATTCAAAATTACCACTAACACTAGTCCATACCTCATTAGTACTTAATCAAAACATCATCAACATTGTGCCTTTTCCACACACTTTCCACCATAAGTGGCATATGCGATTACATACAACATTTCTCAATCTACTTTACCAGCAAAACCAAGCTATTCACTTTTTGGTAATCAATTACAACTATAGTTCCCACCTATGAATACACGTTCGCACTTGACTCTATTTCAATTTATCTTTTCCTTAGGGCTCACACTTTACTGTTTTAACCTGAAATCTTGATCATCACTAGCCTTCCTAGAAGGACACTTACTCATTCTGTCAACTTTAACTCACTTATCATCCCTTTTTGGTCATAAGACGAGGGTTCCAACTAACTTACTACATCACTTAGAGACAAAATTTATTTCATCAAACTTTCTTTACACCCACAATAGTGCTTCACTATCACACTTCGAAGGTCTTGCACACTAAGCCACAACTCTTATATCCAAACCTGACATACTATTGTCCATTTACAAATATATAACCTCGCATCTTGCGTTAACCATATGGAAAAACTCTCCCAATACAGTGGGTAACAACATTCACAGGTTTAACCCCTCGAGCTCTTGCTGTCCTAAGGGCCCCAGATGCCATGACTCACCGATCAGAGAATCCACCCATATGATCCATGCCGTAAAAACGACTTACTACTAGCTGTCCCTATTCTAAGGCATCCCCCCAAATGTTTCTTCTTTGAGCAATTACATAAATTATCTCCACCATACTAACTGTTACACCAATGTGGAATACTTCCTCGTTTCTCATTACTCATATCAAATACTACTAGTCTCCGGGAACTTAACCCGCACAGAGATAGCTATACACTCCTGGCACATAGGCCCCACTGAGATCTTCCTACTATCAAATCGTATTACATGCACCCAGTGCACAGAGAAATTTATACTTATAATATATCTGTATATGACGGCAAAACTGGTACTCCGTACACTCCCGATCACACATGGACCCAGTCCATTTGGTGTCTGTATTACCTCTGTATATAACATCCAAACTATTTGTATTACCACATGGGCTGCCCCCATACTCTTAGTAGTAGTGGTATAATATACACCTGTTATATATAAGTTAATTCATTTTGCTCTCTCGTGTCATTCTTCTCACTGGTAGTTTACTTTCGTTTCAGTGACCCCTCTAACCCGGTTTATAACATATTCGCGGTTATAAAAATCCACATTCTCTTCGTAATTTCGTACACGTTTTCTAACTCGTAATAGTTCCTTCTGTCTTGTTACCGTTCAGTCCGTAGTCCATTATCTCATCCTTGCTTATTCTTCTCACAGATTATTTACTCTTTTACTTTGACTAATCACTTGCCATGGTTCATAACATAATCCCTAATCCATAATTGCTAAATTTTTTCAAAGTTCTGTACACATCTCAATTTCTCAGTATAAGTTTCACATTTCCCATCACACAGGGATCTTCCAATCATTTTCGTCGAATCACAGATAACTACTTCACCTCAATCCTTGCACTGAATTTATACCTCAGTTCACTAACAAATCTTATCATTTTCATCTTGAATTACACATTAACTCTCTTGCTGACCACATAATTCCACATTCTCTGCACAATTTACACATCAGTTCTTTCATTAACCTCTTACTTTCGCACTTTATTGCCACTTGGTTTCTATACTAATCACTTGATTTCACATTAAGTTTTACCTTCACTCATTCTCTAATCATACCATCTCAACTTATTGTTATGCAACAATAACTCACAACTTATACCACCGTTCTAGTCCATTGCCCGTCACGGCTCACATAACATATACTCAATACTGTAGAGCAACTCATCAATTTTCCTGATCACTTCCACCCTTGGTGGTTGTAAAATATCCCTTTACCTTGAAAATACCTCTACTCTGTCTGTCCCTCCGTATCAAATACCAATATTTTCATAAGCGCACTACTCTTAGTAGTACTTATACATATACCATAAGATTATAATTTCTTTACAATTCTCATTACTTTCGTACAATGACTGTACATCTCAACCATCCTGTTCCTTTATCACTGATACGCCTGCCAATCTGAGTCGACCTCCACTAACTGCAATAGTGTCTTCATGGTACATAGATCTTGTGTCATCCATGGCAACTCCTTCATTTTTCCTCATACATATTACACATAATAATATACTCATCCTTAGTTCACCTCACTTGTGTTTAGTCAACACTACCTCTTTATGGAATTCACTCCCATATTTCAATATCTCTCACATTATCAATCTATCAGCATCATACTTTCAAGTGGTCAAATCTCGTAGGATTACCATCGAATATTCTATTTGCTTCTATGCTTGGACCATCCCAATTCATTCAAGTGCACCGCACTTGTCCTGGTCTCATAACTACTAATCAAACATGACGTGTTTAACTCACGCATATGAATATTTGTTCCCTTTTTCTCAATAATTTTTCAGGTTCAAAATGAAAGTAAACTGGCCTTTGAAGGCCGATGCATGTAAGGTGTAAAACAATTTTTACTGCGGAACATACATGCACACATAGGTTCATGCTTTAAGACAGCATGATGTTACCTTGTTTTGGCCTGATCAGTCAGGGAGATCAGATGTCAGGCTTGAAGGGTTCAAACCCTCTAATGGTGATCCACACCACCATTCGTCCATGATGCAAGAACCCTTTCTTGAAAGCCACCAGATGAACACCACAGTGAGGCTTGCTATGCGCACAAGTGGTGAAGGTGGAGGCTAGGTATTCTGTTTGGAAAGGTGTAGTGAGCTACCCTACAGAATGGTGCATAGATGGAGGAGAGTTGGCTAGGTTTTCACAAAACCCTAAGGTGAGGAACAAGTCATATTTATGCGCACACTTGGAGAGGAGGAGGGAATTCAATCATTCAAAATGAAAAACAAACTTTCAAAAATCTCTTTGAAAGTTGCGCATAGAACAGTGAGATAAGGTGGAGCTGTTGCAAAACTAACTTTCCCAACAACCTCCAATCTTATCCACATGAAATTAAGTTCAAAATAATTTAAACTTAAATTCATAAACTATCATATAGTATATACTTCTCATGCGCATAATTCAGCCCTAGAAGGGGTCCAAATACATTGAGTAGTTGCATTCAAAATTTGAATCAACTCACCCACTGATTCCCTCAACCACCAAATCTGAATGGAGGTTTGTTTTAAGTGATAATATAACACTCTTATCACCTAAAAGTTGCGCACCAAAAAGCCAAGGGAGTGCCTCCAAAGATCCTACTTGATCCAAGGAATATGCTCCAATAAGATCCTGTCTTATCCTTTTGTTATGAAACAACTTTTCAAAACCAATTCAAATTCGAATTCAAACACTTGAATTCAAACGTTCAAACATTCAAATTCAAAATTCAAAATTCAAAATTTCAAATTTCAAATTCAAAATTCGAATTTCAAAATTTAAATTCAAATTCAAATTTCAAAATTCAAATTTCAAATTTCAAATTCAAAATTCGAATTTCGAAATTCAAATTCTAAATTCAAATTTCGAAATTCAAATTTCAAATTCAAAATTCGAAATTCAAATATTTGATTATTAATTTAACTAATTAAATTAATTAGTAATGGCTTGGACTATCCAAGCCCATTACTAAAATCCATGCACCACCCACCCATTTAGGTGGGCTTCCAAACAGCTTCTTGGGCTAATAACCATTATTAGGCCCAATACCTTTAAAGCTAGTCCATCATGACTACAAAGTGTTAGTGTGTGACCCATTAGGTCCAACTTAGCTTCTGACATAACTGGGCTTGGGCCCAACAAGCCCACAACCCAATTAATGACAACACAGAGCACTAGCAATGCTTTGTTGCCCCAGAACTAGTCAGATTAATGACTTGATCAACCTATTGCACATATTTGGTTACCGTATGTATTTCCCTTCGTCTCAGTTATCTTCCCATTAACCTAGGGTAAGGAAATGTATCAACCCCTGCGGTTTAGGGTAAGCTTTATTCAAAATAGGGAATCTTCAATTTACTGACTCTAAAGGCAGATCATCTCATGATCTCTTTTACTATGCATAGATTCCCGAGTCCCTGTAAATGTCATCCCGATTTCTCCGGTTTACAGATAACCTAATCTCTCACAGAGATTTGACGAATTCCTTCAGCTTATTACCCTAGCCCTGTGCCCTTTAAGGACACGCCCAACAGTATACCTATGAGTCTCCATGTTTCAGGCAGACGAGGTATACAATCAAAACATGCCTTCAAGAACACAGTCTAGGTAATAACTTCTGGTCTAAGGAAAGACATACCCAAACATAAAGAGATTACTCTAATGACACTATCTGTGAGATTTCCTCATAGAGTCTCTTTTTGGGTCTGTTCAGTGCGAGCTATACTCTTATAGGTCCACCCACGACTTTAGCTAAGATATCTCCATATCTGCAGCTCATGAGGTCTTTACCTTGTATCCATATACAAGTAGATAAGTCATACTAGTCTTTACTCGAGATCACTGATCCCCAAACTCAGTGTCTCTAGACTAGGAACATATAATTAGGAATAGACATGCAATATCCTTGAATCCTCATGATCGTGATCTCATCACAGATACTCAAGAGATACCTGTTCTATTCCAAGGGGTTTATCCAATTCGTTCATATAATATTAACAGTAATATCGAGACACAATATGAAACTGAATAAATAGTGCTTTCATTTATTTGCGACAAACAAAGTTCTACATCTAGTGTCCTTTATTTAATCAAAAGATTGTCTCTAGGACACCCATATGCTAACACAAAACCTCTCGCCTTGATGAAGTCTATTCACCAAGACCACTTGTACATAATTGTCTTACTATACTACACATATACTTGGAATTTCACCATTCTCATAAGCTCATCTCTGTTATATGTTCATTTTTCATAGTACTGCAAAGTTCGTCTATGCTCATATTGTACATATCATATATTGTACACCATTGTTGCTTATAATACACTTTTCTCTTGACTTTCATCGAAGACAGATATAATATTTATGTCTGTTGTAACACCCACTCTTGTATGTATCCAAGAGGGTTGTTTGCTAAATCGTATTAGAATTACAGCGGTATGGAAGCATGTTTTTGAAAACTTTATCAAATATTAAATGAATTAAAAATAATAATTGATCCAGAATTGAGTCTTATAAAATCCGTTAACCAAATCAAATCATTATTGATCATAGGAAGTTTAACTTTATAAAACACTTTGCTGAATTTTCTATACTTTTCAGAAAACCTTGCTGCCTTATAAAATCCGTATAAAATCGAGTTCAGATGCGATAAAAAATATTCCAAGCTTCTGAAAAACTAGACATCCGGGGCGTCGCATACATATAAATTATACGCGATTCGGAGGTGAATAGCCCCACGGAACAGAACGCTCAAGTTGCTTGAGTATTCTGTCCGTTTTCAGGAAAACCAGTTGTAAAGCAAAGCTTATTAAAATTCGCACAGGTTTCGGATAAATATAAAACCTGCACAGTTTGAAAGAAAATTCTCGGGGCTTCGCGTGCATATAAAATAATAGAAAATCGGAGTTCGTTTGCCCCTTGAAACATGACCCGTAAGTTACCTGTAAAACTGTTAAAATTCGATACGTTCAAAAACCCTTTTCACAAAGCATTTCCAAAACAGTCATTGCTCATAAAAGGATCAGAACAACATAGAAGATGATAAAGTCTACAGTCATCCAAAAGTACCGAAATATAAAGCATTACAGTCATCCAACAATCAAACAGTACAGCAAAAATCCATGCATCAGCAAGCAACAGCAACTTCACTTCTTCATAAGCTTTTACGTCCTCCTGCCATTTTGGAAAATAGCAGCCCCGAAGGGGTGAGAAAAATCCCAGTAGTGTGGCAACAAAACCAGTAATATAACAGTATCAACTAGGCACAAAATCATAACAGTCACTTCAACATATCCTTGTTCCTTTTCCTTTATCATATTCATATATATAGCGCATATAACGCCTTTCCTTTTCATCATATCATATATTGCGTATATAACGCCTTTCCTTTGCGCTTTTAGCACCGTCGTGCGCGCACTTCCCAGTGGAATCAAATATACCCTTGGCACCTGAGCTCCATGTGGATTCCATCTGAGGGCCTATGCGGACTGATGCCAAGTGTCCCATACCCCGGTACCTTGGGGATGCCTATATGATGCTTGCTCAAACACATGTTCCTGTACATAACTATTCTAAAACAAGGCCTATATGATCATGATATATGCATGTCATGCTATGCTTTCACACACAAAGCGTAAAAATGCGGTATGAATGTAAGGTGCATGCTTATATACCTTTCATATAGCCATTACGGCACATATACTTTTCATATGCGTTATGCTGCCTCATAACGTCTTTACCTCATAGCCATCACGGCACATAGTTGGCAGTTTCCTTTCTTCATAATGGAACATAATATTATTACGGCATATGGAGCATAATGTCACAATTTTATACCAGTAGTCAATAGTCACATTAGGCTTCATCGCCTGACACTTACCTGTGTGTCCAAGTAATTAATCATGCAGCAACAGAATTCAGTCCACACTCTAAGGTTGATGCACACCTAAACAAGCACAACCAAAGCAAAGTTTCAAGCTTTGATTTCTATGATACACAATAATTCTATGCCCCCAACTCAGGTACATAATCGATTTTCTTCCCACTACTAGGTACCTAAACTTATTTCACTTTTATAACAATTTTCACATGACCAAGAGGGCGAAAGAAATAAAACAAAACTTCAACATACTGCCCCTAAGTCCCAAACACATACAATTTTTATCATTTTTCTAAGTCCAAGGAATCAGCTTTACAATAGAACAAAGAGCTATACTCATGCTCCCAAATTCAGTTTTGGTCTAATATAAAATCCAAGGCTGTTCTAAAAAGACAGAATCCAGAAAATAAGTGGTCAAAATAAAATGTTCTCCAATTCTTGTAATTTTGCTCGGTCTTCAAAGTTCCAAGAATAGCTAAAAATTTTGGTTGATAGTTCATACCTTAATTTGTTAAAAACGAAGTTTACAAGTCCCCTCAAGCACTCAGGTTCGGCTAGGCTGTACTAGGTGTCCATGATCAAATTAATTTACATGACCATTCCTACGAAGTCTAAGGTGTGCTAAAAGTACCCTTCACATGTTGCAAATTCATTTTAATTCAGTTGAAACAGAAGACACAAAAAAAGGGTCCAGAATAAGTTTTCTATCTCTTAAGTTATCTCATCCATTTCAAGTAGTGACAAAACCAACCCAAAGGTAAACTATCAATGCAGATTCGGTTTTAGGCTAGTTCTTATGTGACCTTCATTCATTCCTATACATCAATTATTTTCTGCACAACATATGCATGTGTACTTTCCTTTAACTTGTTGTTTATTAAGTTCTCAAAGCTTGCATACACTAATATGCCATAGGTTGAAGGCTGATCAGCAGGAAAAAAAAGATCACAACTAACCTCCTAGAGTCCTTTGTTAGCCGCACACGATGAGAAAAATGACATGACGGAACCAAAGACTATATCATCTAGGCATGCAGACCGCGAACAGAATTAAGGAATGGTTTCAAAACAGAATTTACTTCCCATGAGCTACATGACAGCCGAACAGTGATGAAAGGAGAAGAAGATTTTAAACACAGCTTACATGTTCATAAGGGTCAGCTTGTGCTCAAGCTCCTGCAATGATCCACAAGGTCAGGTTCGGCTGCAAGAAGACTTCTCCTACTAGACGGTGGCTGCATGTATAAAGAAATGGAGGCTACTCCTCCTAGTGGTTCAGCCGCGAGTGCCAAAGGAAGAGGATGGAAGACGTTGCTAGGACTCCTCACTGCAGCTCCATGACTTGGCAGAATTAGCAAGGAGATGGACTATCAACCAAAGCTACTGGTGTTCAGCCTACTCAAGGGTGAAGAGGAATTGAAGGAAAGAACTTCCAACCTTGGGTTCTTACTCTAAATGATGCAAGGTTGGTGGATGGTACAAGGCTACACAAGGAAAGGATGAAGGATGAACTCATGTAGTTTCCCCTAGGCTGCTGTCACACAACGCACCATGCAGGGAAAGGGATGAGAGCTTGAGTGGTTGGTGTCTTGCAAGGTAAGTCACGGATTGATGGCTTTGGGAGGAGAAGGAACATGCCTCTTTTCTAGATGCTTGTGGGATTTCATGACTTGGGGGGGTATAAATAGGCTGTGTTTGATCAAGTAAATGGAAGTAATAGGTGTTGCATGGCGATACCATGATTCCAACGCATGTGCAGGGTAAAGGGTGATATCATGATCTGAATCAAAGTGGCAGCAAGCTTGGACCAAGTTTCCCTAAGACCATGCGCACAAGAGAGGGATAAGGATAGCTTAAGATGAATACTTGACATGTCTTGGCCAATGAGGATCATCTATGCAGACTTCATTATGCAGCCACGCAAGGTAGGTTGCTGCTCCAAGTGACCAAGAAGAGATGATGTGAGGAAAGTTTGCTCTAATGATAGAAGGGTGCGCTTAGGATAAAGAAAGGACCCCAAGTGCAGATCTGTGGGTGCAGTATGAATAGACAAGAGAGGAAGATAGCTATAGTCCTAAGTAAGGTTGGAGTGGTGAGGCTTTCAAAGATCAAATATGCAGCAACTTTCTCTCCTCACACTGCCCTATGCGCACAAGATTGGAAGGTTGGATGGTGATGGATCAAACTTGAAGCAATTTCTTCTTCTCACAAAATCCTATGCATAAGGTTGGATGGTGATGGATGAGGATGGTTTTGGTCAAATATGCAGAACCTTTCCCTCTCACACTGCCCTATGCGCACAAGGTGGGAAAGCTAAGATAGTGATGGATCAATGAGACAAAGTGGCAGCCTGCACAAAAGTCTTCCTCACTCCATTGGTTCGGTTGAGTGAAAAGCACAAGGAAGGGCTGTCATGCAGCCCTCAAAGACCACAAAATCAGCACTTGACTCTCACATGTGCGTTGAGTGAAGAGCAAGGGAGGGGCTGCCATGTGGTGAAAGCTACAACTCCTCAAAGAACAGTCAGAAATCTGCGCAGAGATGGCTGTTATGCAGTCCTCAAAGGCCACAAAATTCTGCATTTGACACTCCCTATGCGCACATGTGACAAGCTAAAGGAGTGAGGCTTGCCATGTGATGAAAGCTACTACTCCTCTAAGCAATGGTCAGAAATCTGCACCATTCCTGCGCATAGGAGACCGTGAGGGAGGGTGACAACACAAGAGATGACAAGGCTGGCTACAATGCAAGTAATGGCAGGTTTCTTCCCTTGAACTAAGCGCATCTAGGGAGGTGGAAAGGGACAGAAGATGGCAGCATGTATTGTCATGAGGAGCTAGAAGCATTCATGCAAGGAGAGGAAGAATAGGGCTGCATAATGCAGAAAAGGGAGGGCTGTGCGCAATACAAGTCATTGCAAGTTTCTCTCTTGATCTTAGCGCACCTAAGGAGGTAGAAAGGACAGGTAAATGGCAGTCAAGTTGGCAGTCATGTAATGTCATGGGGCTAGGAGCTTTCAAGCAAGGATAGGAGGGATAGGGGCTGCACCATGCAGAAAAAAAAAGAGGCTGAGCGATCTGCACAAGGCTGAAAAAATGTGCAGCCTAAGAGGGTTATGACACTGCAAAAACAGTCAGAATTTTGCACCTAATGCTTCCCATTATGCGCACAAGAAAGAGGTAAGAAGGTAGTGTGATTTGAGGTTGACTTAAGGCACAAACCATTGGCTTGAACACTGCCCAAGGCTGCGCAAGAAACAAAGACATAAAGGTGACTCACTTGCTTGCCAACCGACTTCCATCCAAAGGTGCAGATTTTGAGTTTCTAAAAATAAGCCAAAGGTAAGCAAGGGTTGGATAAGGCTCTCCAATGCTCTAGAGCCGTGGGTCAAGACAAGGTGTGACCATAACTAATTAAAATCCAAAGGTTCTAAGTATTCATGCACCAACCCACTAAGTTAAT
>JAVKPL010006098.1:0-25081 GCA_032173675.1 Gastrolobium villosum | reverse complement strand
ACCTCATATACGTCTCAATGTATACCAATGTGCTTCCCATGCCTTGAAATTCCATTGATTATATAGCCATCATGTCTTAGCACACTAGGCACACAAGCATGCAAAATTCTCATATGAATCATTTTTATTTTGTCATCATTTATTGGGAATTGTTGATTATTTTTATGTGCCATTTCTTTTGATATATTTATGAAGTTGCATGTAAAGATGTTATAAATCATTTGTTCGAGAAAAATTTGAATACGGTGTCGTTCATGCATTAGGTCTAATTCCACGAAATACTATCTATCCCTTGAATGTCAGATTTAAATTTAACTAGGAATTTTGCGTGTAATTACTGTGAACCTGATCTATGAAAGCTTGGTCTGTTTTGGTCTACTTTTCTAAAGGATTATAAAAAATTAGGATTCTGTCCATGATATTCCTAGGTGAGATGACTAATGTAGAAATCTGAATATAAAGCTTAGGTGTGAACTGGACTCTTATTATTGATAAGTAACAGGTAGGAGGTGAGGGCACTCTTAAGAAATTGTAGCATACGTATTACAAAGATGAAATCTTTAAAATGGGAGGTCTTGGTTAGTTGGCTATATAGTTGCGCAGTTAATAGGAGATAACATTACTTCGTTTTAACTGAACTCATAAGAACTTTTAGTTTGGACCACTGATTTGTTAATTGTACCTTATGTGAAAATGTTTACTTCATGTGTTGCAATTTTAAATCGGGTGAATAAATTTTGTTCACGTATGCCGCACTAAATTTTTAAGTCATTAAATGAAAGATGTTTTGCCAATGGATTTGTTAGTTGACTATTATTTGTGCCCTAGAACTTTGAGTTTTAGTATTTTTAGCTGGAGTTATTAGTCTGGTAAGATTTTTGTTCATTCCATTCTACTGGTGTGTTACCTTATATGTTGATGCTTAAGCAGAACTTAGGGAATTGTTTGTAACATGATTTTATTATCCTTCCAAAATTGTGTCCCACCTATATTATTCAATGATCAGGCAAAGTATAAGTCTTGAGGTGTCTTATGAATTTTATAAATGGCTGTCTAAATGCATTGAACTGTATGGTGTGGTGTAATGGTGATACGCGTTAGACTTTGGCAGTTTTTGGAATGGTAAGGCGAAGTTTGGGGACAAACTTCAAAACAAGTTGGGGAGAGTGTAACATCCCGTCTAATTACGAACCTATTAGGAATGGGCTAGAGTAAGTATATGCGAATTATATATGTTTGCTCTAGAACGGAATTAAAATTTAAATTAAGGATTTATTGGTAGTACCTTGGAAGACAAGTGCCTATTTTATGCATGTGAAACTTTAGTTATAGGAATAAATTAAATAGAACTTATAGGGAGCATACGGTTATTTAGAATTATGTACTCATTTAAAAGTACACCATTAATTTTAAGTAAGGAGTAAATCTTTAGTAAATAATTAGAGGTGCATAAAAGTTAGAAGGGTTGGATTAATTCCTAAATAAGAAAACAATTGGACTTGTATGAACCCATTTATTTAGGACTTGGGCCCTAGAACCCATGACTTTAAGCAACCCAAAATTCCCTTCACCTTAACCCTTCTCTCTTGCGTTTTTTTGGCTGCACACAGCTCCTACATTGTGTGTTTATTTGTCCAAATAAAACTCAGCTGATACTTGCACATCATGACCGCCACTTTGCATCAACAGTGGGGCCCTTGAGTGTGCTTCCTTCCTTATGTATCCACCCTAGGCTCTTCCTTCACATGGCATCCTTATCTCTTCATGCGCATGGTGCATAGGGAAGAGGGAACTTTTGTTGCTTGCACCCTTGTACAAAGCGCTGCCTCCTTGCA
The DNA here is from genome assembly GCA_032173675.1 of Gastrolobium villosum. NCBI lineage: Eukaryota > Viridiplantae > Streptophyta > Magnoliopsida > Fabales > Fabaceae > Gastrolobium > Gastrolobium villosum. The sequence goes on along the minus strand of JAVKPL010006098.1, from coordinate 23,246 downwards.
GCATGTGAAAGAAAAGGTTCTGCATGTTTGACCAAGCCACTCTCACCTATCACCATCAAAGCCCTCCAACCTTGTGCGCATGAGTAGTCCTTGGTTGATGTCCTTTTGCTTTGCTTATCACGCCTCCTTGCAACATGTGAAGGAAAAAGCTGCTGTTTGATCCATCACCATCAAACCTTTCCAACCTTGTGCGCATAGGGCATTGTGAGAAGAAAAGGTTCATGTTTGACCAAAGCCATCCTCATCCATCCCCATCAAACCCTTCCAACCTTGTGCGCATGAGTAGTCCTTGGTATATGTCCTTTTGCTTTTACAGCTCACTTATCACACTTACACATAATTTATGCCACTTGCTTGTCCCTTGTGCAGCGCTGAAATGGTCAGTGAGCAGGCTGGTGGTGTCTTGTGGCAGCCTTGTCATCATGCAGCTTTGGAGGGAGAGAGGTCAGATCTGCATGATAGGGAATAGGCAGAAAAATCTTAGCCTTTCCCTTCCTTGTGCGTCTGAACAAGTGAGATCTCTGATCACTTGGGAAGAGGAACCTTGTGCATTCATTCTAAACATACAACCATTGAGTTGACCAAAGCTACTCATCCTCTGATTCTGACTTGGACAGCCCTCACACTGATCTAGCAGGCACAGAATTCTGATACCTTGCAGCCTCAGATCATGTCCTTGCTTGTCAACCAATTCAGCCATCATTTCCCTAGTAGCATGCGTTGCCTTGGGCAGAAATAAAGGGCAGATGTTTGTCACTTTTGATGACTTAGCTTAGCATTATTTTACATGCACCCTATGAGGCTTTGTGATCAGTCTGCATTGAGCAGAAAACTTCCCCAACCTCTTCCCTTTTTCGTGCTCCAAGGAGAGGAGACTCGAGCTCATCTTCTGACTTGTGTTAGTCTTTATAACCAGCCTTCATGTCCTCTTCTCTTCCATTCCTTTGCGCTGGATGAATAGGCAATATAGGTTAACATTAACTTGACAAACAGAAACCAACTTCCTACCTATTCTTCTAAGCCGTGAATTCCTTCTAAGAAGCACCATCTTCCAACTCTTCTTTTCTCCTTCTGTTTCTGCTCAACCGAGGACAACACCTAGAGAGTGTGAGCCAAGTTCAACACATCTCTCTTTTCTCCTTCCAGCCGAAGCAGTCTTCATCTAAGAGCTGTGTATCGGTTGCCTTGCATTGTCTAGAGGTAGGCACTTCTTTCTTCCTTCTGTTAAACCGTGAGGCATGCTTGGGAAAATAGTTTTTTTTTTCCTTATTTTAAGCCCTTCTAAATTCTGACATTTTATATCCTTAGGTTATAGACTAGAAGCATGAATAGAATAAAACTTGAAAGTCTATCTTATAAAATTTGGGACTGAGTTAATGTATCCAAATTATAAGGAATTTAAATGAGGAGGACTGTATGTGTAGACTGCACCAGTAGCACCCTTTCTTGGAAGTAAATGTGTTTAGAATAAATTATCTCAAATGGTTTAGTGTAGATGAAACCGATTCTGACTTGATATCTATCTCCGAAAATTTATGAAACAATTTTTATGAGCATAGAAGATGGCTCACTTGGAACTTTGGGACAGCTTGTATTTTTAGCACACCATAAAGTGTAAGGTTGGAAATATGAATAAGAGTCATGAACCTAGTGCATGCTAGCCCCTAAACCCGATTTGTTAGTATGGAAATAGTGTCTTTGTGAATATGGTGGACTGTTTTGTGGGACTGCATCATACTCCTAGCTCTACATGCATTAAACTAATTTACAGCATGCTTATTAGTCCATCCTAGCGCACCATATATAGTTTAGATGAAAATGAGAATTGAAATCTTTAATTTTTTTGTTAACCGATTCTGCCTTGGTTTGAACCTTGGAATTTGATTGTATTTAATCATTGGTAACTCTTTTATAAGGCAGAATATTGTTAGGAATGAAAGATTGAAAACCGTATATGTATGCATGTGGGAACCTAGGGAAAAATGTAGATTTTGTTGCTGTATAAATTCATTTAAAATGAGATGAAGTCAGAATATTATTTCCTTAAGAGGAGCCTTAAAAACCGAACCCTCTTATGATGGGAACAGTGGAAAAATGGTAGTTCAAGCATGGGATAATATTATTCTAAGGGCAGCATCTAAATATTGGCACTAAAAACACTTCAATTCGATGAAGGAACATGAAATAGAAGCCTAGGACTTGTTGGTAAAGTATTGGAATAGCATGAAATAAATTCTGATTGCATATGTATATGTGTATCTATTTGATTAGGTGCACAAGATCCTAGCTCTTTGGAATGTTTGATTGATATGTGGATTGATGATGTTTGACAAAGAATGTTAAAGACACGAGGTAAGTGTCAGGCGATATTACCTAATGTGACTACTGACTACTGGTATAAAATTGTGACATGATGCTCCATATTCCGTAAAAGTATTATGTTCCATTATGATGAAAGGAAACTGTCAAAATGTGCCGTGATGGCTATATGAATATGAGGTAAAGACGTTATGTGGCAGCATAACGCATATGAAAAGTATATGTGCCGTGATGGCTATATGGAAGGTATATAAGCATGCACCTTACATCATACCGCATTTTTACGCTTTGTGTGTGAAAGCATAGCATGACATGCATGTATCAAGATCATATAGGCCTTGTTTTAGAATAGTTATGTACAGGACCATGTGTTTGAGCAAGCATCATATAGGCATCCCCAAGGTACCGGGGTATGGGACACTTGGCATCAGTCCGCATAGGCCCACAGTTGGAATCCACATGGAGCTCAGGTGCCAAGGGATATTTGATTCCACTGTGAAGTGCGCGCACGACGGTGCTAAAAGCGCAAAGGAAAGGCGTTATATACGCAATATATGAATATGATGAAAAGGAAAGGCGTTATAACGCAATATATATGAATATGATGAAAAGGAAAAAGGAAAAGGAACAAGGATATGTTGAAGTGACTGTTTATGATTTTGTGCCTAGTTAATACTGTTATATTATTGGTTTTGTTGCCACACTACTGGGATTATTCTCACCCCTTTGGGGCTGCTATTTTCCAAAATGGCAGGAGGACGTAAAAGCATTTGAAGGAGTGAAGTTTGCTGTTGCTTGCTGATGCATGGACTTTTGCTGTTACTGTTTGATTGTTGGATGACTGTAATGCTTTATATTTTGGTGCTCTTGGATGACTGTAGACTTTATCATCTCTATTTTACCTTGAACCTTTATGAACAGCGGCTGTTTTGGAAAAATCAGAAAAACATTTTGCGAAGAGGATTTTGAACATTTAACTAAGTGCTGAATTTTTACCAGTTTTACAACCACTTTACGTGTCATGTTTCAAGGGGCAAACGAACTCCGATTTACTATTATTTTATATGCACGCGAAGCCCCGGGAATGTAATTTCAAACTGTGCAGGTTTCATCTCTATACGAAATCTGTACAAAATTTTATAAGCTTCGCCCTACAGCCTGTTCCAGAAAACGGACAGAATTCACAAGCGTTTTACGTGTCCTAGCAATTCTCTCTCTCTCTCTCTAGATCGGTTATAGCCTCTTGTACTTAACCTTGTATATTTTAGTTGTTGGAAGAACTAATAATAACCTTTAAATGTAATGTTTGTGATTCTTATTATAAAAAAGAAGTGTACTTTTGTTTGATAAAAAATTAGTGTATTTTCACCAAAAAAATAAAAAAAATTAGTGTATTTTTTTTGTACAAAAAAATTAGTGTTTTATTGTGGAATGAGTTTTACATTTATACGAATAAGACTTTATACATGTAACAATTAATGTCTTTGTAATTATATTATCATATCTCTTAGTCTGTTTAATCAATATTGTATAAAAAATATACGTAATTTCATATATAATATAAGGGGGAAAATGTTTGTCATTTTAAATGACATAAAGTTGTGTCATTTTTAATGAAACTACATCATTTTGGTGTATTTTTACATTCTCTCTCCTCCATTATTTTATTTCTAATTTTATAAAGGGAAATGTTATACTTACTATCAAATCTTAACCGTTGATTCCTGTCAATCTAACAATTATAATTTATTGCAAATTAATAATTCATTAATAAATATGACCCCATAAATTATAACCGTTTGATGTCTTAGATTGACGGAAATCAACGGTTAAAATTTGGTAGTAAGAGGTATTAAAAAATAGGTAGTAAATATAACTTATCCCTTTTATAAATTAGTAAAAATGATAAAACACACCAAAATGACGTAGTTTCATTAAAAATGACACAATTTTGTGTCATTTAAAATGACAAATACTAAATCCATAATATAATGACTCTTACAAATACATATTTAAAACTAACATATAGTGCACACAAGACTCGAACAAATATATAAACAATCAATAATAATGGGTACACATACTCTCTATATAACAATAGAGGAATCCAACAACAACATCAGATAGATGGAAATCAAGAGATAGTGTAAAGAAAAAGTCACCAAAGAAGCTTCAAAGGCGGAAACCATATCTATGGCTCTAAAGGCCTCCAAACCGCAAAATGATCGGTGGATAAGAAGTACTAGACGCCACAAACACTCCCTTAAAATTCGAGTTCGATCCAACGAAGTCTTATTGTTAGATTCGCCAGAGAAAAACCTCTTTCCTCACTTTTCTTTCTTTTTTTCTTCTTTGGACGACGCTGCTGACCGCCCTCTTTCCTCACTTTTCTTTCTTTTCAATTCAAAAAGAAAATCGGCCCCACCACTTAATTAAAGGGTCACGAACCCAATGAATCTCCTTCTCCATAACCATGAAGGAGGAAAACAATATCTAACTCTTCACTTGGAGTCCATGTGTGCAAGCTCCTTGCAGAACTCTTCGCCCGAAATTCAATCTTAAAATTTTCTTTTTGAGGGAGTCATTCTCAAATGGTTGAGAATTTCTTCCTGAAAGCTGGTAAAAGGAAAACGAACACCGCATCTACAAAATTGGTTAAATACATAAGAAGAAAGTGTTAATCTTCAAGAGAATTTCTTTCTGAGATCATCACATCAAGGCTATCTTCCACTTAGAAGGTTGTGAGCACTAGGGGTGTTCAAAATGTCCAAAAGAATCAAACCGATCCATAACCAAATTGCTCCACATTTTAAAAATCGGTTATTTTTAAAAATCGATTTCATATGAAACTGCATTTTATTTTATAAACTGGTTATTTACCAAACCATAAAAATAATTGGTTATCCATGACCAAATTGCTTTACAATTAAAGAACAAAAAAATATTATCTTTTATCATGCCTATTATATTTGTCAATTGACTCAAACTTCAAAATAATAAACTAGCAAAAAAAGTTAAGCACCTCAGGTAGAAAATATCTATTTTAAAAAAAATTACTCATAAATCGAAAGGTAAAAAAAATCACGCATAAATCAAAAGGTCGCATCCTAAGAAAGTACTTCTTATGTAACGTAACAACTTTTTTTCCCAACAAAAATAAATAACCACATACAGGCCTCTGGACAAACTCATAACTTGACAAGACGAAGGCCTTGAAATAATAAAATGAAGTTAAAAAATCATAACAAAAAGGGCAATGAAATTAATCAATTGGCTTAACCTATCTGAGAGCGCCGTTAAAAAGACAACTCGTAATGGATTTACTTATCTGTTCTTTAATTATAGAGCAGTTTGGTTATCGATAACCAATTATTTTTATGGTTTGGTAAAAAACCAGTTTATAAAAATAAAATACAGTTTCATATGAAACCGAATTTTAAAAATAATCGATTTTTAAAATGTGGAGTGTAAGAGCTCGCACCGTTAATTAAGGAAATTAATTAATTAAATATGGGAATTAGGAAATAATTCCATAATTGACCCGAATAATTATTATGAGACTTTAATAATTATAGTAAGTGAGTAATAATACTGAAAGTCGCTTTTCTGACGAAAAGTGCAGATATTGGTTCTGCTACCCGGTATAAATGCGTACCGGTGAAGTATCCCGGAAAATTATAATAAGTGCATGAATATCCCTAGAATATTATATAGGACTAGTAAAACAAGTTTCAGGTCAAAATAATGAGAACTGATGCCAGAACTGATACTGGTTATGGAAAAACGCGTACCGGAAAGGTGTTGCAAAAAATAAAATAAAAATATGATAAATCTTATAAAATTGAATAGGTTCAAAATCCTAAGTTTGGGATTAAAATGCTAAGCGTAGCAATTAATGATAATACTTTGTGCTTAATTCTTAAGTGGTTATATATATGCATGTTTGGCTCAAAACCCTAGGTATCACTCTTCTCCTACGTGACTTGTTGGGGTGGCTGACCAGAAACTCTGTTTCATTGCTCATCACCATTTTGAGACCAAGTTGTCATCTTTTGCTTGATTCTTCACACTTTCTCCTTGTAAACACTTTTGAGCAACATTGTGAAGGTGAGAGATAGCCTTTTATGGATGTCCAACTTCTGTGTGTAGAGTTGTGGGGCTGACTTCATAGTTTGACTGGTGTGAGAGCTTGTGCCTTGTTAGTTTTGGTCCAAGAAGCCATTTTTGGTGAGGATTAACCTTCTTGGTGTGCTATTTTCGTTTCTTTGCAAGTTAGAACCGTGGTGGCTGAAGGGAGAGCTCCAAGAGCACCTTCTTGCTCTGTTTTGAGCTTGTGGTATGACCATCACCTTTGTTCTTGAGTTTTAATGCTTAAAAGTGGAGCCTTGATGCATGTAATAAGCCTAAGTTCATAACCTATCGTTGGGTAATGTTAAACACACCTTAAATCGCATGTTTGAGCTTCTGTATGCATGAAATGAACCACCTTTGGGAAGGATATCTCGCGAAATGCAGAACTGCATTCTGTCGCGAAATATTCGGATATAAATTTCCGGATATTGATATCCGGATATTGACAAAGAGATATCTGGATATGCCCCGACAAATATCCGGATATTCTGGGTTTTCGAGGACAGTAAGGGTACTGTTCATACAGAACTGTGTTATGGGTTTGTGGACCCTAGTTTGATGAAGTTGAACTTCTGTATTGATTAATCTAAGTCAGAATCTAAGTGATTAATGGCTTGTGGCTTTGTGAGAAGCCTAAAGACGTAAGACGTAAAACGTAAAACGTAAAGGAAAGGCGTTGTCTTTGTGTTATAGTCTTGTTAAGTATGATTATTGATATATTGTTGGTCCGAAACAGATTATGATTCTGTTGTGTTTGCGCTTTGAGCTAGTGTGGACTCTCGGCTTTGGATAGTTAGCTTGCAATGTAAGTTTTCGTATCATCGGCTTTGCCATTGTTGGTTCCACCATGTCCCATGGGGATGGTGTATATGCATGATGTTGTTTTCATGTATTATTTTGATAAATGTTGTTGAGCTGTTATATACGAGTGCTTTATAATATGCGTGTGGTGTTCCACCTATACGGTAAGCCTGAGTATGTGGGGACATACAAGATGGTGAGGCAGTGGGTGAGGTGCAAGCGGTGTTCCTTGTACTTATTGTGGGGTTGTGGACGTACGTCTTGCATTTCTATAGCCAGTAGAATAGTGATAACACACATGGGATGAATATCTGTTGCACTGCATAGTTTTGGAACTGTTATTGTTAACTGCTTTTGAACTTATATTGCACATGTAAGTAAGCTTGGGGTGGAAGATCCTTGAGGATCCCTTGTCTTACCAAGATTTCTGTTTATAGATCTCACCCCACGTTTGTGGCGCTTATTTCAGGTTCAGGTAACCCAGGGGTTGACACCTCTAGTAGCAGGAGGCCATAGCTTAGTTGATACTTGTTGATTATGCTGTTTATGCTTGGATGCTGGATCCTGATACTTGTTGTTTACTGCTTTATGCTCTTAGCTTCATTTTATGGATTACCTTGTTGAGACTCTGTTGCTTTTGTTGTCTATTTGGTAAGCATGGGGATTGTCCATGCCACGTTGACTTGACTATGTCTTAGTTTGGTTTTAAGTTGTAATAATGTATCAGGATATTGTCCGGACTATGTGTTGTAGATCTGTGACTTTAGATACTCACGGTTATTTTATATTATGAGGTTTATGAAATTGATTAAGTAATCAACTTTGTTAAGATTAATGACGTCATAATTGAATAGAAAAAGATATTTCGCATTTTTAACTAAGTGTGGCTTAATACGATGACATGTTAACAAAGTGAGAGGACGAAGAGCAAATTTTGAGAGGACAAATAAAACAGTTATGGATTGTTTGTTCTTTTGGATATTTTGACATTACCCTTACCCATACCTTCCTCAATCAGTTCAAATAAAACTATTAGTAACATAAATCTTGAGAGGACGAAGAGCAAATTTTTATTTTATAATTTTAAAACTACTAATCACTCTCAAAACAACGTGAAACAATTTCTATAAGAATTATTTCATCCGGAGAGCTCCAAAACAATGAAGATTCTTGCAAGAAATAGTTGGTCAACTACCTATAACCGGGAGAAACAAACGACTACTTATAAAAATAGCACAATTCATCAAAAATCAATTTTGAATTTGTTAGAAAATTGGTTTTGAATTTGATAACCGATTTGTGATTCATAACCGAATTTGATTTAAAACCGGTTTTGAGTTAAAATCGGTTTAAAACCGGTTTTAAATCAAAACTGGTTATAAACCATAAACTGGTTTTGGAACCGATTTAGAAAATCAAAAACCGGTTATAAACCATAAACCGGTTTAGAAAATCAAAAACCGGTTTTAAAAGAAGAAAATCGGTTCGGTTTAAAAACTAAGCCATTTAAAACCGGTTCGGTTTGGTTCTGTTTTTGTTAAAATCGATTATGAACTGCTCCATGCACACCCCTAGCGAGCACCACATCAACGGGCTAATCAAAAGGCAACTCGATGAAATTTGCATATAAAGGTGATCTAACAATCGCGCAAGCAGTATTGGTCATATGCTATAAATACAAAGGCAATCAGGTATAGTCATCTTTATCATATATACAATACTAAATCACTTAGGGCCTGTTTGGTGTGACGTATAAAGTCTGATAGTATAAGCTTATACTATACGTTGTGACATTTTCAGTTGTTTGGTGTGACCATCGTATAGTATAAGCTTATACAGCAGAATTCCTTAATACATCAAAATGATGTATAACTTAATTCGGCCTAAGTGAGAGGGATAAGGCCTGATAAGAGGTTGATGTATTTTTCACCAAAAAAAAAGGTTGATGTATTAACATCGTTGACGACCAGTGTAATTCTAAAAAACTAATATATTATTTTAATATATTAATATTGAAATAATATATTAATTTTTAAAATTTTGAATATTTTTTTATAAAAAATAATTTATGTTTTGGATACACTGATCAATAAATTTTTATAAAGATTAATATCATATAACATTTTTTGAAGAATTATATAAATTCTTTATTAGATGATATTTTTATTAAAAATATTTATTTTTATCCTAAATAGTATTATACAGTGCATTACCAAATACTAGATGATATTATCTTATACAATATATTATTTTATACAATACCGTGCCAAACGCTGGATATTATTAAAATTCAATCAGGTCTTATACAATCAGCTCTTATACTATCAAGTCTTATACTATTAGGCCTTATCCTATACTATGCATCAAACATGCCCTTAATTACTGATTTAGCATCATAATGTATTGTATATAGCGGTGGTAAACGAACCAGGGGCCTTTGGTTCGGCTTGTAAAGACTTGAGTTTACATGTCTAAAATTGGTTATTGGAACCAGACTTGAACTTGTATAAAAGCTCATTTAATAAAAAGGGCTCAGGCTCCAATTCAAAAGTTCGGCCTTAGAGCCTCCCATGACATGATATCAATTTGAAAACTAATCAATCGTTATATATGAACATGACCAATTTACTTACGGGTTGACATGACCCAACATAACAAAAATAACAAGCATAACAAACATATCTCAAAGTATATTATTTATTACGAGGATTAACATAATATGAATAACGTGATAATTTAATGTGTCATTTTTTATGCAGATTAATATGACATAATAAAACATAATATGTATACTAAATGACACTTCCACTAAAGTCGTGTTAGCATGACACAATGTGACATAAATAATTTATAAAAAAAATAGTCAATTTGGTGTTTAGGCATAAATATAAAGGGTTTTATAAGAGTTATGTTGTAGGAAAAGTGATTGTGTTATGTTATAGAAATTCATTTTGCGTGTCAGAGTTTTTTTTTGCATTTTTTGTGAAATATTAAATATATAAAATATAAAATATAATATGAATTTTTTCGTAATTTAAAATGAGTTAACCCAAATTCGAATATCTCGGATGATGTTTGTGTTATATTAGTGAGTCATATTTAAAATTTGGGATTATCTTTTTTTATGTCATTGAAGATAAAAGTATCTCCTACTGAGACATTTTCAAGTAGATCCCACGCTATAAAAAAGAAAAAGAAATTAATGGCTCAAATTTCGAAGAATCTATAACATGAGGTGAGCTTTCTTCATGAGCATAAGAAAAACATTAACCTTAAAATTAATGGGGAAATCAATTCTGCTGTCAGTGCAAAAGTGATTTCCTTATGCCACACACCCATCATCATTTTTTCTTTCTTTTTATATTTATTTTATTTTTTAAAAATGGTGGGGCCCACCATATTTTTGTATTAGCAGCAAACTTTCAAATTTTGCAATGAAAGGAGAGTTGCAAAGCCCAAAATTAATACCCGTTAATTTTGATTCATCTTTTTAGGAAATTTGGCTCTAGGCACGGTGAAGGGGCGTTGGCCTGGTAGGTATAGCTTCCTCCTCTACCTTATCTCCCATCGTTGCTCTTCTCAACCAGACACCCACCCACCACTCTCTTCAAAGTCCAAAATGCTAATCATGCTGGCGTGACATGAACATAAAGAACAAAATCATCCTGGATCCCACTATTATAATACTACTTACGTTTTCACGTGTTCATTGGCGAATGCAAAACCATTATACATGCGAATCATGCCTGATATCTAACGTATCTTTAATTAAAATTAAAATTAAACATGCCCCAAAAAAAAGTTGAAATTACTTTTCTGTACTTTTCCTAAAAAAATTAATAAATCTCTTATAACTCATAATTTGTAATTGAATTTCTATAGTTTATAAAATATTTAATTGAACCTATGGATCTACTCTGTCGTTTATAAGGATCTAATAAAAATATATATTTTTATATAACTCGGAGGTATCCTCATTCAACCTCATCCAGTCACCTCACCCTCGGGTACGGCCCTGTAGGCTAGTCTCTTATTGGAACAGCGGGTGCATTGAGTTTCGCTACAGGAGGAAGGATGAAACTAATCCCCCAACCTAGAAGGAGACACTTTCCTCATCTGATCCCCAAAGATTTTCCAAAAATTTACAAGGCAGGATTTTTTGAACCCTGAGTCAAGCAAAACTATACAGAGTGAATTATAAACTTTAAAGATCTATTTAAATTTCGGGGAAAAAAATTACATGTACCTAAAGAAAAAATAAAAACAAAAACAAAAGCAAGAACTTCCTTAAGACAAGAGCACCCAAATTAGGATCATCGAAGAATTCAAAATAAGGTATTCTCCACTTTTTCTAATTACTGACTGAAATATTCAAAATTGAGAAACCTTGATGGACCCGTTTCCCTAGCCCAACCAATCAACTTGAGGGAACATATCAAAAGAGAAAAATCAAAAGCAAAACATTTAAAAAAGAAAAGAAAAAAACATATATCCATTAACACTATTATTACTATTTACAAAATGAAAAATAAGAAGAAAAAGAAAATGCATAGTATAGCTAAATGCCTAAATATTCTATGATCAAAAACAGAGGAAAACAGAGAGCAGGGGAAGCAAACAAATCCTCCCTCTGCAATCTGCATACATTAATATACTAATCCAAAACCCTACACCATATTCTGACCCTATGAATCACCAACGGAAATGGGTTGGCCGGTGATCCCCAACGGCGACCGTGAAATCTGCCGGGAAATCTCCCGGAGAACAGGCCTGACCTCAGGCTTCGCAGGTGACCAGTCTATGATTTTCTCTGATTCTTGCTTGATCTTCCGAACCTGGCTATGAATCGGGACACCCTTTTGTGAAAAGATATAATCTTTGTTGATCTTCATGTTCTCCATGTTCTGACTCAAAGAAAAAGTTTCAATCTTTATCTTCAGACAAAGTTTCGTAGCTATAGCCACCCCTCCTATTCTGTTTCTGTATATGCAAATCTGAAAGGGTCAAAACAACTTCTTATATACAAAGAAAATATGTATGTGTGAGTGTATATATATGCATACAAACACAGGGAATTCAAGGTTGAAACGTAAAGGAAAAGAGAAGAGAGAAGAGAGAAGAGAAGTTTGGTGGGAAAGCTCTACCTTTTGGGGACTAGTTTAAAGGTGACTAAATTGGACCGTGTCGTTGACAGATAGGGTTCTACAAAATATGCAAATGCCCCACTGTGACCAATATCTTGCTAAGGTTTTGCAGCCGTTGGATTGTCTTGATTGGGTCAAAGAAACTATTTGATTGCATTCTTTTCTTTAAATGGAACTTTCTGTTTATTCTTATGTTATAATTATAATTTGGGTTTTATTAATGTTATGTCACATGATATAAGTGGGTTGTCCGACACACACAATAATGGAGAGAGAGAAAATAGAATAATGAAAGAGAAAGAAAAACATATAGACCCCACCTTTTTAATGTGTGTAGGAGAGTAAAGTTATGTTATGTAAAATAATAAATATAAAATCGTTATAATTTTTATGTCACTTTATTTTTTGATTGATTTTGATACATCATAAGTTTTGTTTGATGTTTGATGCTGTGAATATAACAATAAATGAAGCGATTTATTTATCTTTATCTTATACAATAAAACCAAGATAATGGAGTTTATTATTATTTTAAAAAAAATAATAGATTCCACTATCTTGTTTTTATTGTATAAAATTATTATCTTATGCAACATAAAATAATTATTTTCAATAAATGAAATGGATAATTATCAATATATTCATTCGGATTGATGCTCTTTCTTACCAAGTTGCCAAAATGGATAACGACTGAGAAATAATCCTATGCACGAGTGGTGATTTTTTTTAATTAATAAATAATAACGAACGGTCGATTTGCACTTGATATTTATTGTTATTAATTAATTAAGGTGCATGCGAATGTCGGCTGTAACTGCAATTCCATGTGTGAGCGATTAGACAAATAAGAAATTCATGGATGTGGTCAAAACTTGATAAAATACCCTATTTATTTATTGGGTCTGCAAGTTGGAGGTTCAGCAAAATGCAAAACCTCTAAACTTGAAAACTGTGGTCCTGTATATGGAAAGTTAGGAGGATTAAATAAGATACAATATATTATTATAGGATTTTATAAGAATTATGTTGTAGGGAAAGTGATTGTGTAATGTTATAGAGATTCGTTTTGCGTGCCGGAATTTTTTATTTTTTTTGCTGCGGGCCCCACAAAATGTTGTGAGTGTAGGAAAATTTGTCTGATCATGTTAAATGATAGATGATAAACTCATTATTATATTATGTTCTTATTTATCATTTGGTGAGCTAATATGATATAATAAACTTGTTAATTCATTTTATCTTAGTAATATATTGTTGAGCTTGGGTTGAAGTTGAACAAGACTGATAGAAAAAATCACACTCCTCTTTGGAACTTCGATGAAACAGGCCACCTTAATTAAATTTCTTCTCCTCTCTTAGTCAGCCTCAATTTTGTTATGCTGTTAGGGGAAGGTTTTCTTGAGGATCTATTTGGGTTGTGCAAATTGTAAGTATAAAAAGTTTCAATCTTTTGGTTGGATTTTTGGAGATAGAGAGAATTTTTTGGTGGGTTTGGGAGATTTTGATGATTAAGTTTTTGGGTTGATAGTATTGCAGGTTTATTGTATTATATATATAGAGATAATTACCGATAATTGAGAGAAAAAGTTGACTTTTTTTTGGGCAAAAAGAGAAAGTTGATTTTTGTTTTTCTTTATGATTTTATTATCCTGCATCTCTTAGCATGGCAATTGGCATGGTGGTGAATCCTGTGTCTGCAACAATTCAACGGATTGGTTCTGAGAGCTCACTTGTTGATATCAGAGGAGAAATTGTGGAGGATCCTAATCTGAATGTGGTTGATTAGCAATCTACGTTGCTGTGGCAAAAGATGTGAAATATAGCAAATTGAATCTGATAAAGGCAATTCTGAACTCATGAGGAAAGAGGATTTGCATCCTTCAAGTTCATGTACTTGCAACAATGATCCCCTTCAGTAAGTTTGTAGCATATGTCTCTGCATTTACTATGTGTTTGTTGTTTGATACTTTAAATTTCTTGGTTCTTTTTCACGAAATTTTGTACCAGTTAAACTAATTCAACTTGGACTCAATTTTACTTAAAATTATGGTTTTTATTATTATTTTTTTAATATTTCAAAATAGAAATTGATGTATAAATAAATTAAAAATCACAATTTTAAATTTCATTTAGTGCAAGTTGAGTCAGTATAGCTGGTACAAAATTTTATGCGAAAGAACCTAACAATATAACCTCCATGAAACAAAACAAAAAGGTATCAAACAACAAATACATAGTATGCACACACATATGCCCCAAACTTACTAATGGAATCATTGTTGCATGCACATGAACGCGAAGGATGCAAATTCTCTTTCCTCCTCAGTTATGCATTGCCCATATCAGATTCAATTTGCTCTCTTTCACATCTATTGCCACATCAAACATATATTACTCATCAACCGGAGAATAAATCCTTGGTACTATTATTATACCAAAGATTCAGTGCATCACATCAATAGAAACATTACATGTCAGTTAAAATTTTCTTTTTTCTGCCAAATTAGTTCTCTCTCCTCTGATGTGTAATACTCTCATTGGTGGGATGCACTGAATCTGAGTGCAATAGTAGTACCTAAAATTTATTCCAGAGCGGGATTAGGCTCTTCTATAATTTCTCCCCTAATATCTCAAAGCCACCTCTCAAAACCAATTAATTAATCCTTTGAGCTGTTACAGGCACATAGAGTCACCATAGTCATGCTAAGAGATGCATGATAATATAATCATTAAAAAAAAAAAATATCAGAACTATGTGCCGATCATAAATTTTGTATTTGCATCTCTTGGCACTTAAAATTACCAAAACAAATAAAATAAATAATAATAATAATAATAATAATAATAATAATAATAATAATTTTAGGCACTTTTGGCACTTAAAATATTGATGCACTGGGTTGATTTTTTATTTTCTCAAAAGTGATTTCCATAGTAAATAAATCTTGTCTGCCTTCTCTTACGTTCCACAACTGAAATTGCTTCCTACTTAAGAGTCGATTCTCACCTACTTTTGTACTATACTATAATCTAAACTAATTTTCGGTAATTTTATTTTTTTAAATAATTTCACTTTATAGTGTCTACCTGTCTGCATAAAATACTTCTTTTAAATATATTTTAAAGCATTATTTCTGCATATAAATTAAGGATTTTATGTTTGTTATGTTACGTGACGTAACATAACTTTTCCATACACATAAATATATGTGTACAAAAGTTATATTACATTATATAACATAACATACATAAAACCTATAAATTAAAATTTTCAAAATTGTTTTGTGGAGGGAATTGTAGTAATTTGAGAATGGGGAGAACAAATAAAAATGACGATATGAAACGTCATGGTTGATATGGTTGGGCGGTTAAGTTTGTTGTAAAAGGGCACGTGTAGGCGTGTAGCAGTGCCAGTCAACTACCGCTGTTTCGAAATTACGTGATTGTCCCGCAAACCCCATTTCGCAATCCCCTTGAAGCGTTCTTCTTCATTATACCTCATCCACCCAAAAAAGAAAAAAGAAAAAAAGAAAAGAAAATGGTCTGTAATAAGTTGAGCTTTCGTTTAAGTATATCGTATTTATGTAAAATATTTTAGCTTTATCTTGGTTTATTATTTTTGTATAAGTTCAAATTATAGGTCTAATCTGACCTATAATTAAAAAAAACATGTCTTGACTTATGTCTGTTAACATGTTTAAGACTATTAAGCATTCAATAATTAAAATAATATTACTTTATTATTTAAAATCAATAAAATTAACTTTATTTAAAATAAATAATATGATATAGAATAACTTGTAAGCTTATAGGCTCGACATATAAAAATAAATCCTGTAGCCTGCTTTTTAATAGGTTTTTTAAAAGCATGAGTATGTTCAATTTGACTATACATTAAGGCTGAGCTTGACCTAATATATGCTGGGTCGTATCCCCTGTAAGGTCGTCTGACCCATTTACACCCTACACACAACTACACCATACCCAATTGTCAAATTTCCTTCCTTTCTTTTTTCCCCTTTTATATCATTTTAAGTTTGAATTTTTAATTAATAATAATATAGGAATCAATCAGTCCAACAAATATTGGGGTGAGCCTGATCACATATGGTTGAAGGTGAATGATATTTGTGAAAAGAATGATGAATGTAATCTTGTCGAGATGCTAGTTTGCTTGGCAACTTGATCTGCAAGCCTGGTGTTTGAGTTTTTGAGGTGATTGGAGTAAGGAAATCAATTCAATATTCAATATAATTCACATATTCAAAGAGAGATAGTTATTTTATCTGGGCTGAGTGCCTCTGTATTTATAAAATAGAATGTCTTGCTTCATGTCGTATTTCAATGGTGGTGTCAATTCTCATTGGTTAAGAAAGATGGCTTTTCATAGGCTATTCCTTGGATGAGAAGCCTATAGTCAAGCTAGCCCTTGTAGACGTAGTGGCAAGTTGGTGCTGCCATTCATTAATTAGGTTCATGTGGAGATCATGAGCTACTGATCTTGGCAATGATATTTTCTTAGTTATTAAGTTACTTTTGCCTTGTTAGCCAAGTAGGCGAGATGCCACAGTTTACACGCAGATGTGGTTCCTTCTGGGTTAAGTCTATGATTCTTGGGAAAACGACCATAGTAAGAACATCTCTCGAATGTATCTCTTGATCAAAGCAGTTTGCAAATGAAAGTCCAATGTAAGGCAGTCAAAGACGTTAGTTTGACTGACGGGATTGTAGCTGTATACTACAGTGACGGGAGTGGAAAAAAGTAGCTGGAACTCGCCAACTTTTCCGACGGGACTCTGGCATCCTGCAGGTGACTTGACGCGTCTGGAACCGTCAGTCTGACGTGGCTGTAACTCGGCGAAGGAGGTGACGGCACTCCCAGGAACACGCCACTGCAGGCGACGGGACTCTGCATGCTGAGCGGTGAGTTGACGGGTCTGCAACCCGCCAGAGATGGTGACGGGATTGCCCATTCCTGCGCACCTCCTTCTCCTCTCCTTCTTTCTTCTTTCTTCTTTCTTCTTTCACTGATCACCTCCTTTCTTCCCTTCTTCTCTTCCTCCTCTCTTCTTTCTTTCTTCTTTCTTTCTTTCTTCTTTCTTCTTTCTTTCCTTCTTCTCTTCCTCCTCTCTTCCTCCTCTCGTCTGACACGAGCTCTTCCTCCTTTCTTCTTTCTTCCTCCTCTCTCATTTCTCATTTTCTGCCTGTTGCTTTGCTTCTCCTCGTGCGCGGACAAATTGCAAACACCTCCATAGATCTTCATCATTCTTACAGGTATGTCCACATCTTTTGGCTATATAAATATTCTTGGTTCTTTGTAGAGTTAAAAAATTGTTATTTTTGCATTAGATTAATCTTATTCTAATTGCTGTAGATTAAAAGAGTGACATTTAGTAGTATTGTAATTTCTAGACCTAAAAAGTAATGCACTTCACTATCCTATATTTATGAGTTTAGAACATGAGATTTGCAAATGGTAGAATTCATGATTTGTTATTGTATTTTTTAGAGCATGTAGTGATATTGATTGTGCATACATTTTTGTTACATAGCATACCTTATTTACCATAAAAATGAAAATAAAGTGGATGATATCATACCTTATAATATTAAAATTATAATTAGTAATTTTTTGTTAATATTCTTATAATGTTTATAATAGCAATTAATCCTATTAAATGTTGTATTATCAATACTGATTTAATCATAATAAATAACTCAAAGAAAGAAAGAATTAAATAATTTAAAATATTAATAAATGATTAAATAGTCAATGTTATAGAAACTGTTTTGTAAATTAAAATGTTGTATTGTAAAAGTATTGAATAGTAATCCTTATTATATATATATTAATAATATATATAATATTAATCATAATATAAAATTGTTTTGTAAATAAATAATAAAAATATAGTAATCATATATAGTAATCATAATTAAATTATCAATGCTATAGTAATCATAATTAAATTAAAATATAGTAATCATAATTAAATTATCAATGCTATAGTAATCATAATTAAATTATCAACGCTTTTGTAAAGTAATCTATAATTAACATAGTTTAAATCTGTTAGTAAATAATAATTAGTGTAATTATTAATTATTAATTAATAATTGCAACTATTTTTTTTATTAATATAGTAATCATATTTAAATTATCAATGCTATAGAAACCTTGTAGTAAAATTGATAATTAAAATTTAAAATGATAAAGTAAAATTTAATTACTAATTGTGTTATAATAAATTTATAATAATTATAATTAGTGTAATTTCTATTTTGTTTTTCAATAACGAATGTAATTAGTAAATATTTATTGTAATTAGTGTTTTAATTATTATGTGGCATATTTAATTTAACAAGGCCATGGAAATGTTGTTTGAAAATTGTGGTAATTTATAACGGAAAGTATTGTTGGTATAATTGATGAAATAGTAATTGGACAAGCCTATTTTAATTGTATGACAGTTATGTTTATTGATTTATTTTTATAAATTGTTGTTAGTAAAATGGCTAGTCATGGATCCTGCATTGACCCTGGTCCCAAAGAATGGGGTGTACTGGATCAGGCCGTGCAACAGTCGCACAGATCGCAGGTCGTTTGGAACGAAGGTCATTTAAAGTCCTTGAGAGTGAGACGTGCATCAGAGGGTAAGGGACGCACACAAGAAGATAACCCGGATGTGCATAACCCAGACGACATCCCTATAGACTTGCAGCAACATTTAATGCGTGCAGGTTTCTGGCATACGGTTCGCATGAGGCGATTAGCGGTATGTTTTTATTGTCAAAAAGATTGTTGTTTATTTATTTGTAATTATTACGTTAGCAATAACAAGTTCGGATCTTTATATTGTTTTCTTAATTTTTTTCATGGCAGGTTGACCATCGGCTTATTACTGCACTAGTTGAGAGGTGGAGGCCGGAGACTCACACCTTCCATATGCCCGTAGGAGAAATGACTGTTACTTTACAGGATGTTGAGGCCATCTTGGGGTTAGCAACTGAGGGTCGAGTTGTTTCTGGGTATACGCATGGGAACTGGCAGGAGGTTATTCAGCAGTACATGGGAATGTCTCCACTCGAACAGGATTTGGACGGAGGGAATCTTAAGATGAGTTGGTTGACCCATCATTGGGGTAATTGGGCCGACCATTCAGCTACTCACGAGGGTCAGATAAGGTACACTCGTGCTTATCTGATGCGTCTGTTCGGAGGATTTCTGATGTGTGACAAGTCCAGTTCAGTAGTGCCTTGTCGATACATTCAATTCTTAGCTGGGGACTTTGAGCATACTCGTACATATAGTTGGGGGTCTGCTGTTCTCGCTATACTTTTTCGTGAGCTATGTCAGGCCACATCTTCGGGGGCAAAAGATATGGGGGGATGTACCTTGTTGTTACAGATTTGGGCATGGAGCAGATTTCCCACCATAGCACCACCCATCCCATTGCCTAGTGAACCAACTGATCACTATGGACGACGGTATACAAAAACATTCATTGTGCTTTGAGATTGTAAATGCTTTGTATGGTTTTCTCTTATTTTATTTGTATTATTTGTTGTATTATATTTTGTAGGTTTAATAATGTCGTCTTGCGGAGACGCCAATTTCAGCTGAAAGATTATCGCATTGAGCTTGATCAGATGGGAAGAAATAATGTAAGAAGTTTGAAAGGACATTGCTTGTTGTGTACATTAAAGTAATAAGTTGTATCTGGTCAACTAATATATGCTTCTTATAGGTTGTGTGGGAGCCTTATAAGGACGCTGGGTATGAGTTTCTAGGCGCAGATCCTCAAATGCAGAACATGTGGAGGGCCGTTACACCTATACTAGCATTCCACATTGTGGAGATGCATCAGCCTGATCGATGTATGAGGCAATTTGGAATGCAACAACACATCCCAGGACCTGCAGGTCAATTGCGTGGTGCACATGATCTTACCTTACGGGGTAAGATGACTGAGAATTGGGAAGCGAAGATGGCCCCACATATACAATTGTGGAACACTAGGCATGAACGCATTCAGAGTACAGATGTCTGGCAAGGGATAATGTCCCCGAACTCCGAGTATATGACCTGGTACTTCACACACACTAGACGCTTCATGACGAGGCATGTCGCAAAGATTGGTCATATTGTACGTACTGTTCGTTTCTCTGTCATCCACACATTTTTTCCTGATTTTAATTATTTTTGTGTTATCATTCTTTCATTATCATTAATTTGGGAATTTCTTGACACAGGTTGACAGTGTTGAGTGGATATGGTGGCAGATGTCACCAGAGATGCGTGCTCAGAGGGATGATGACCAGGTTCAAGAGGTTTGTGACCAGTCACTACGTGCTTTTAGCGAGTTCGGTCGTGTTGCGGAGCCGGGCCCAAGTGCACCATCAGGTCACTTAGTTAGTGTACCTGATCCCGAGTTAGATGTACCGCCTCATGCGAAGGAGGGAAGGGGGATTTGTCGTCGACGTCCGCGCATTGAGCATCAGTCATATGAGATCCCAGTCCCTGGTCCACGTGGCGGTGGTGTTTATAGACCACCCATGTGGCCTACTATGGCCTTTAATCCTATTCAGTGGTTTCCTACAGAGATGCCCTCACAGATGTCATCAGAGATGCCTACACAGTCGTCATCAGAGATGCCGACACATATGTCATCAGAAATACCTACACAATTGAATTCAGTGTTGCCTATGCAAATTCATACGCACATGCCAGGACACATGCCTACACAGATGCCGGTACCGGTAGAGGCAGGCATGACATTCGGGTGGAGCCCACATATGCCTACACACACTCATACCCAGTTTCCTGGTTCTTATCAGTGGCTGAGCACACAGTTTGATCACCCTACAAGTGTGACTTCCAC
The DNA here is from genome assembly GCA_032173675.1 of Gastrolobium villosum. Lineage (NCBI taxonomy): Eukaryota > Viridiplantae > Streptophyta > Magnoliopsida > Fabales > Fabaceae > Gastrolobium > Gastrolobium villosum. The sequence continues at coordinate 1,969 of JAVKPL010006098.1, read as the reverse complement.
CCCTGTTACACCTTTTGGTGGTGGGTTTTCCGGGTATCAGCCTGGACATGGATTTTCAGCATTCGGTGCATACCATGGGTCTCAGTCTAGTAGTGGAGCTGCAGGAGTGTATGTTCCGGGGGAAACGTCGCATTCAGGACGCAGTCTACATGTCTCAGCACAGGACACACATGATACACAGGATGACTTTCTACAGGCAGCCGCAGAGGACTTTGACATTACACCCGAGGATGATGCACAGAGGGTGGGCGGTGTCATTCGTAGGAACCCTGAGCGTGATGCGCGTTTGAGACCTTGGCCGACATATACTCCACCATCGAAGTAGTGTATGTTTCACTGTCAGCTGAGGGATCGTTTATTTTATACGTTAGTTGGCATTTCATATTTATGGATGACTGTACTTATATTTATGGATGACTGTACTTATATTTATGGTTTTTTGGATGACTGTACTTATATTTATGTATTTGGATTAGATATTTCTGGATTACAGGTACATTTGTGTGTTGCACATCCTTCGATTGTCCAATTTTCTGGTGTTATGCTGTCCGTTTTTTGAAAGATAAGTACTGTTATTAGCATTATATCATGGGGATAAGAGAGTATTAACTGAAAGATAGTTACTCATATTAAACAGCATACAACATCACAATGATTAATTCGCAACGCGCCTTGTAGGACACGAACGCCTGTTATGGCCTGACTGTTTGCAAATAGTGCATTTACTTCGGCTAGAGCACGGTTGCTCTTCAATTTCGTCCATTTCATTGTGAATACGAGTTGACTTGGGACGCCCCTGTCCACGCATCATTGATACATCAGGAATAAGCTTCGGTCCGAGAAATGGAGGTATTCCTTCTTCACTACCAATCGGCTGAAATGGAATACGATAGACATGCATAATAGAGTTGACTTTAAAAACTGGATCCACATACTGTTCAACATCATGGGCTACCTTCTTACATGCTGCAATAACATGGCTACATGGGATTTTGAAAGCCTGAAACTTACCACATTGACATTTCCCATCACTAAGGTTAACCCAAAATGAAGTCCCTTGGTCATCAACTTCAAATGTGGTACGAGCAACGTTATACTCTCGAACACGCATAGATGTAGCCCTCTCGCCGTTCATAGCCATGTTATTCGCAATCACTTTTGAAAAATGTTTCCCACCATCAGCATCTTTTTGTGCTTTACATCCTCTTTTGAAAAAGTAACGAGCAAGTCGACTATATGTGCATTTCACCAAAGAGGTGATTGGCATGTTCCTTGCTCCCTTGAAAACCTTGTTCACTGATTCAGATAGATTAGTTGTCATGTGACCGTACCTTCGACCACACTCATCATAACTTCGCGCCCATTTCTCTTTTGGAATGGCCTCAATCCACGCAGCAACATCTGGACTAATGTTGCAGAACTCAGCATATGACGCATCAAAGTAGTCTTTATTTGGAATATAACCTGCAAAATTGACACAAGTACACAAGTCTTTATTAGTATTGACACAAGTCTTTATTTTGAACATAAACTGGGCATTCAGTATATTACCTAGCTTCTTAGAAAACCCTTCATGTATTGGTCCTTGAAACGTGTATTAAAATTGCTCCCTATATGACGAAGGCAAAACACATGATATGCATTGGGGGTTGCCATCCAATCACCGGATTGCTGACTGCTGATATAATGCTTTTATGTCGATCAGAAATCAGACATATACCAGTCTTATCAGTTACATGCATTCGGATATTGGCCAAAAAATACTCCCATGCTTCTTTGGTTTCACCTTCAACAATCGCAAACGCAATTGGCAATAACTCATTGTTTCCGTCTTGGGCTGTTGCGATCAATAATGTCCTTTTGTATTTTCCGTACAGATGTGTACCATCGATCTGTATAACTGGTTTACACCATTTAAACGCCTCGCGACATTGACCAAAAGTCCAAAAAATACGTAGAGCAATTGGTT
>JAVKPL010006097.1:0-25199 GCA_032173675.1 Gastrolobium villosum | reverse complement strand
AAAAATATTTTGGAAGATTGTTTTCATTTAACATGGTTCTAGCAAGTTCTTCTATACACGATTTTTCCTTTCTACAACTCCATTTTGTTGTGGAGTCCTAGGAGCGGGAAAATTATGTTCAATGCCATTTTCTTCACAAAAGAGTTCGAAATCTTGATTTTCAAATTCTCCACCATGATCGGTTCTAATTGAAACAATATTTGAAGATTGTTCATTTTGAATGAGTTTGGCTAGTCTCTTGAATGATTTAAAAGCATCGCTTTTATATGTAAGAAATAATGTCCAAGTATAGCGAGAATAATCGTCCACAATGACCAAAGCATAGTAATTGCCACCAAAGCTCATAGTTCTAGTTGGTCCAAAAAGATCCATATGTAAAAGTTGTAAAGGCTTTGTGGTAGAAACAATATTTTTTGATTTAAAAGAAGCCTTTACTTGTTTTCCCATTTGACAAGCATCACAAACTTTATCTTTTTCAAATTTGAGCTTTGGCAATCCAATTACTAAGTCTAAGGATATCAATTTACTTAATTGACCCATGCCAATGTGTGCTATTCTTCTATGCCATAACCAAGAGTCATCTTCCTTACTAATCAAACATTTATCGTCATTTGAAGGCATACCATCTAAGTCTATCATATAAATATTATCCACTCTATGACCAATAAACTTAACTTGCCCATCAATTATACTTTCTTTTACAAGAGGTTGAGTCAAAAATAACTCTATAATTTTTATCACATAATTGACTAATGCTAAGCAAGTTGTGTCTAAGGCCCTCGACGAGTAAAACATTTTCTATAGAGATAGAGAAGGAATTACCAACTTTTCCGATGCCGAGTATCTTTCCTTTGTTGTTATCACCATACGACACATGTCCATGCTCTTTCTTTGTGAATGATTGAAATTTAGTTACATCTCCCGTCATGTGACTTGAACACCCACTATCCAAGTACCACTTGGAGCTCTTAGCTTTCAAACACACCTACATCACAAAGTCAAGATTTAATCTTTGGTACCCACATCATGTTGGGTCCTTGTGTGTTAGTCTTGGGCTTAGTTCCCTTAGGAACCCATACTTTCTTTTGCCTTATAATACCATTCCTTCTAACTTTACATGTGGAGGCACTATGTCCTTTTCCACCACAATGAAAGCATTTAATGAATGGGCTACTTGTCATGTAGGATGGAGAAATGAAAAAGTTTTTATAAGATTTTTCTTGTGTGCTAGTGTCAAAGCCTAAACCGGATTTGTTAAACATGCATCTTTGTTTACCAAGCAACACATTTAAGTTATCTCTTCCACATGTGAATTTGCTTAGAATTCCATTTAAATCATCAATTTCATTTCTTAGATCTTTACATGATGTACATGATGATGAAGATGCATGATCATTCGAAGATAGGCATTTGATGCAACCAATGCTAGCATCAAGTAATTTGAGAGTTTCATTTTCATCCTTCAATTCTTTAATTTCATTTTCTAAGGATGCAACTTGTTTTTCCAAACAACTAATAGTTTTTCTTGATGCTCTAAGATTTTTAACATGTTTTAGTGTTTCATTATGCATTTCTTCAAACATGTCAGACAACTCATCATATGAAGGAGAAATAGTAGAGCAAGAAGAGTTTACCTCGGTTTCGGACTCATTTTTGTCCTCATTTGCCATTAGACATATATGTTGGGTTTCTTTACTTAGTTTCTCCGATGGCCTTCCGTCTTGCATGAAGCATAGGTTTGCTTCTTCCTTGGAGTCATCATCGGAGGAACTAGATTCGTCATCCCAAGCAAGATAAGCTTTCTTGAAGCTCCTTCTATCCTTTCCTTGCTTCTTTTCATTTTTGTCTTTCTTTTGAGCATTTGGACAATCCGATTTGTAGTGACCGACTTTTCCACATTCAAAGCAAGTGACGGTGAGTTGGGAAGATCCTTCATCTTTAGATCTTCTTCTAGGAGGAAATGATGATTTCTTTGTGAAATTCTTCTTAAAGAATTTTCCATACTTTTTTACGAAGAGACTCATTTCATCTTCATCAAGACCATTTTCGGAATCGCCATCTTCTTTTTCCTCATCCTTTTCTTTGCTTGGTGTTGAGGCTTTCAAGGCAATTCCCTTACTTTTTTTGACTGCTTGTTCCTTTAAGCTTATTCTGGTTAGCTCCATTTCATACTCTTGAAGCTTGCCGAACAAGGTTGCAAGATCCATGGTTTTTAGATCTTTTGATTCCGTAATGGCCGTCAACTTGGGTTGCCATTCTCTGTTGTGCACACTTCTCATTACCTTAGAAATCAACTCAAGGTTAGTAAAAGATTTATCTAAAGCATTTAAATGAGTGATAAGGTGTGTGAACCTTCTTTGCATACTTTGAATGCTTTCATTTTCATGAATCTCAAACATTTCAAATTCTCTAGTGAGTGCGTTTAATTTTGTGAATTTAACATCACTAGTTCCTTCATGGGTTATTTGAAGAATATCCCACATTTCCTTAGCATTCTTACAGTTTGAGACACGAAAGTATTCATCACGACCTAAGGCATTTGTGATCAAATTTTGAGCTCTAGCATTCCAATTTCCTTTCTTAATTTCATCATCATTATAATCATCTATATCTTTAGGAACATCTTCATTTTTCTCATTTTTCTTAGTAGGTAGTGTATACCCTTTTTCAACTATAATCCATACTCTTAAATCATTAGATTGAAGAAATATTTTCATTCGACTCTTCCAATAAGAATAGTCGACGCCATTGAAAAATGGAGGTCTAGTACTAGAAGATCCCTCAAGGGGCATATCATGGTTTAAAGAAGCCATCCCTTCTCTTGAAGCGGTTAAGCTCTTTACACAAGAGTTCAAGCTCTGATACCACTTGTTGGACAGGTGGCTTCAATACTCAAGAGGGGGGGTGAATTGAGTTTAACAAAATCTTTTCGCAAAGTACCTCCTTTGATGTTTTAAAGACTATTTCTTCAATAAAGTGATTTAATAGAAAATAATCTAAGCGTAGGAGCAAGAAAAGTAATAGCAAAGTAAGCAAGCTAGTATGCACAGACAATCTAAAAAGGCAATTTCAGTATGTAAATAAAGAGATCAGAGTTAGAGAAATTGCAAACTAGATGTATCCTGGTTCGGTCACCACCACTGTGACCTACGTCCAGACTGAAGCAGCTCGATCAAATCTTTTCACTCACTATCAAGCTTGAGGGTGCTTGACAAACCACTACACCTTTTCAAGAATTCGGGCTCTTGATGCCTTACAACTTTTCACTCCAAATTTTCTTAGGAATTTGGTGACCTTTCAAGTGTATAGGGTTCACTCCCCTAACTACTCAATAAATCAAATGAAGGTGTTTAACAATGGCTAAGTACTCTCTAAGTACAGATAATACAAGTTGAAGAATAATGGTATATGACACTCTTACAAGAATAAAGCTCAAAGAGATTTTATGATATGAAGACAAGAATAATGCAAATAGGATGAGAATTAATGAGCAATAATGATCAAAAGGTGTGTCCCATCAATGGGAACAGTAGCCTCTATTTATAGAGGGCCCCCAAGGTTTATTTCTTATCCATTTTCGCAAACTAGCCGTTTTATAGCCGTTATTTTTATCTCTGTACAGTGGGTAATCGATTACCATAGGTTGGGTAATCGATTACCATGAAGGGTAATCGATTACTGCAGTTGGGTAATCGATTACCATGAAGGGTAATCGATTATTGCAGTTGGGTAATCGATTACCAACCTGTCAGCAGGTTGGATTTTGCCCTTACATGGTTTTCTCTTGATTTAAAGACAGTTTCAAAAACATGTTTAAATAGTTTATGAGTATTGTAAGTATATTTTCATGTTTAGAAATGTATTTCAATGTTGATTGATGATTTAATGCATGTACTTTAAAAATACTATGAGCTTCGTTCATATAAGGAATCATCTTACAAATAATCCTAAGTCCTATATATCATTTTGAGTTTAGACTTAGAGACTTCTCTTGAAGCTTGTGTCTTGATCTTGTTTGGACTCCTTTTTGATAGTTGCACGATGAGACTTTCTTTCCATGCTTGTTTGTTATCATCAAAAACGTTGAACCTTTATGTTCTTTTCGTTGAGTGCATTGGTTCCACAAAAGGTCCCAGTGAAGAGAACTTGCAGAAGTTTAGATTGGCGAGAAAAAATGCAAAGAAAGCAGTGCGAGAAGCTAGGGGCAAGGTTTTCGACGAGTTGTATAAAAATCTTGGGAGCAAGGATGGTGAGAGAGGTATTTATAAACTTGCAAAGATAAGGGATAAGAAAAGTAAAGACCTCACCCAAGTTAGATGCATCAAGGATGAAAATCAAAAACTTCTGATGAGAGATGAAGATGTAAATGAAAGATGGTTGAACTACTTTAACAAGCTGTTTAATGGGGATGGAGATACAAGCGAGGTGGACTTGGAGGACGCGTATGATGATATGAATAGAAGATTTGTACGCAGAATTAATACACATGAAGTTATGGAGGCTTTAAAGAGGATGAAGACTAATAAAGCCTTGGGGCCTGATGGTGTCCCTATTGAAGTGTGGAGAGGCCTAGGGGATGTGGCAATAAAATGGTTGACCAATCTTTTCAATAAGATTCTCCTGACAAATAAGATGCCTGATGCTTGGAGGAAAAGTATGATTGTGCCTATCTACAAAACAAGGGAGATATACAGAATTGTTCAAACTATAGAGGCATTAAGCTAATGAGCCATACTATGAAGTTGTGGGAGAGGGTTATTGAACATCGTTTGACGAGAGATACCAAGGTTTCTGTAAATCAATTTGGATTTATGCCAGGAAGATGTACCATGGAAGCCATTTTCTTGACGCGAAAACTTATGGAAAGATACCGAGAAAAGAAGAAGGACTTGCATATGGTGTTCATAGACCTTGAGAAAGCATACGATAGGGTTCCAAGGAAAGTTTTATGGTGGGTTCTGGAGAAGAAAAAGGTTCCATCAAAGTATATAAAGGCAATCCAGGATATGTATGATGGGGCTACTACATGTGTAAAAGCTTGTAACGGAACATCAAGTTATTTTCCTATCACGGTTGGTGTACACCAAGGGTCGGCTCTAAGTCCTTATCTTTTTGCCTTAGTTATGGATGAACTAACAAAAGATATTCAAGAGGAAGTGCCATGGTGTATGCTTTTTGCAGACGATATTGTGCTTATTGATGAGAGCAAGGAGGGTGTTAATAGAAAACTTGAATTGTGGAGAAGCACATTGGAATCCAAAGGATTCACATTAAGTCGAAGCAAGACTGAGTATCTGAAGTGTGAGTTTTCTCTGGTACGAGATGGGGACCAAGAGCCCGTGCATTTAATTGGTCAAGAGGTACCCAAAAAAGATGCTTTTAAATACTTAGGCTCCATTTTACAAAAAGGTGGAGAGATTGATGAGGATGTTAATCATAGAATCAGAGCAGGGTGGATGAAATGGCGCAGTGCATCTGGGTTTTTGTGTGACCGCAAAATCCCCCTTAAGTTAAAAGGAAAATTCTATAAAACGGCAGTAAGACCGGCAATGCTATATGGAGCGGAATGCTGGCCAGCACATAGGCAACATGAGCATAAGATGGGAGTAGCAGAGATGAGGATGTTAAGGTGGATGTGTGGTTACACAAAAATGGATAAGATAAGAAATGAAGATATTCGACGAAAGGTCGGAGTAGTACCGGTTGCCGAGAAGATGAGAGAACATAGATTGAGGTGGTTTAGGCACGTGATGAGAAGACCCCTGGATGCTCCTGTAAGAACAGAAGTTTGTTACCAAGAGCTCAACACAAAAAGAGGCAGAGGTCGGCCGAAACTTACTTGGGGGAAGGTAGTAAAACAAGATTTAATGGAGTGGGATATAGATTGGAGGACGGTATGTCTTAGAACGGAACGGAGAAAAGCTATAAGTATGGTGGAGGATTAGACCCGTGGTTATTCCTATGTTCCAGATGGTCCCTTTTTAGTCATTTTCCCCTTCATTTCCCCCACTTCTTCTTGTCCCTTTCTTTTTCACTTTTATTTATTTATATATTCATATATATATATATATATATATATATATTTATTATTATTTTTATTTATTTATTTATTTATTTATTTTCAACATTTTTATATCTTTCATGTGGGTTCATCTACCACCGACCCCAATTAATTTGGGATAAAGGTGATGTTGATATTGATGTATTGTAGACTTTGTAAATTATTGCTGCAAATTGGAAGCTAAGGTTTCTATCTGGAAATTGATTTTTTGTGGAATTCTGTTCTCTTATTTTTATTCTTTAACATGCTAACAGGTTAAGACAGGCTTCACACAGGCTTTTATTTTTTGTAAATAAACCAGGCCACAGGCCAATATTATATTCGTGACAGGTAATAGGCTAAGGCCAGTCGGACACATTTAAATACAGGCTTGGCCCGTTAAGATCAAAGCTCGGCTCGGCTCGGCCCGTTAACACCCCTACTTCTCCTATAAAAGATATTGCTAGTGGTGAAGAAAACAGTAACAGTGTCAGTTGGAGTTGAGAAACATGTTCTCTAAATTTAGTTCTAAAAATAAAAAAATAGTTAAAACTTTTAAAACTATTTTTACAAAAGAGAGCTTATTTTTTAGTCTAAAAACTATAAAAGAATTTTTAAAAAAAGCAATCAAACGAAGCCTTAACTTCCCATTTTCAAATTTGATGTGCTCATCAATCTTTGCACCTTCGGAAGACAGACAATTAGACGCTCCTTTGAGACCAAACCCGCTCTCTAAAACCCTAAACGCCTCTCGATTGGTCCCTTCGTTCCCTAATCTAAATCGCTTCGGGATTTTCGATGCGGAAGCTCAACAGGAGGACCCTGGCAATTCTTCCCCCTTCCGGCGACTCAACGACAATTCGCTTTCGCCATGGTCATCGGTGTTGCCTTCCAACGAGAGTCGTTCTTGGCACTCGTCTCGGGTTTCTGTTGTGGCTCCGGATGTGTGGGATTCAGAGCGTGCTTCCGATGATAACTGGCTGTTTTCTGATGATAACGGGGCACATTCTTCTGCCTCCACGGTTGTACCTTCTGGGGTGGTACGTGTTTTTTTGTTCTTGTTGTTGTTTTGTTTGTCTCAGGGATTTTGTTTGTTTTGATAATTGATTTGTTTAACAGGGAGCTGGGCTTTCAAATCTTGGCAATACTTGCTTTCTTAATGCTATCTTGCAATGCCTTACGCACACGGTGCCTCTAGTACTGGGTCTTCGTTCATGCAATCATTCAACCCCTTGTGCTGGTGTGTTATCCTTATTTGAATTTGACTAAATTATTATTTTATGTGTTTAGATTTAGCTTGTTGTGTAAAATAGTGTGCTTTAGTGCAATAGTCTTGCCTTATTGTGGGGTTGAGAGGTGGTTAGACCTAAGCAGCCTTACTTCTGTGATGATTTTATTGTTTGCTTTCATTTATTTTTTGAAGATTTTGACATATTGGAATTGGAAATTTCAGGTCATATTGATGGTTTCTGTGTTATCTGTGCTCTCCGTGAACATATTCAATCTTCCCTAGTAGCTTCAGGAGGCTATCTTTCACCCTCGAAGTTTGTGGACAATTTGAACTGTATCCTTTTTTTTTCACTGTCGTGATTATTGTGAAACCACTTTACATATCACCGTTGGCATGTGGCTAATCATTTGATTCGAAGAATGAAATATTGTCAATATTAGTGATTGTATATCATTGGCTTGCAAAATGGAATTTTAATTAATGCAAGGTTATTTGCTTTTTTTACTTTAACTATTGTGATCCATGACCCCGTAATAGATTTTTCCTCTATATTTAGAAGATACCAGCATGAAAGATGCACATGAATTTTTGCAGTGTGCCTTAGATAAATTGGAAAGATGTTTTATTGATTTGAAGAATAAAAATATTAGTTCTGAAGATGATAATCTTGTTCAGAAAGTATTTGGAGGTCGTCTCATGAGCAAAGTATGTTCAGATAATTGTAAAAAAGCTATCTTTTGGCTCCTTTATGATTTAGAATGTTGTGTTTGCTAATGGTTATCTTTTCATGCTATTTGTGTTTCAGCTTCGATGTTGCAACTGTGGTTGCTGTTCTGACACTTGTGATCCACTGATTGACCTAAGTTTAGAGATAGATAATGTAGATACCCTTCCTAATGCTTTGAAATCTTTTACTAAGATGGAAAACATTGATGCGCTTCGATGTGATAGCTGCAAGGAAGAAGTATCTAAGGAGAATCGTCTTATATTGGATCAGACGCCTTTAGTTGCATCATTTCATTTAAAGAGATTTAAGACAAATGAGACTTATGTTGAAAAGATTAATAAGCATGTTGATTTCCCGCTGGAGTTGGACATGATGTCTTACACCACTTTTAATCAAAACAATAGTGTGAGTTGTTGATTTTACATTTCCACTTACATTTTACTAGATCTCTGTATGTTATTCTTGTTTCCCTTGCAAATATGATGTTCTGACTCATTATTGTGGTGATAGGTACCATTGAAATATGAACTTTATGCAATTGTTGTGCATAATGGAATTTCACCCACTTCAGGGCATTACTTTTGCTTTGTTCGCTCGGCTCCGGACATATGGCATAAGTTGGATGATGCAACGGTAGCATCTCTTGTACTTAAACCCAATTCCCTATTTGCACGAGAAACATCAAACTCTATCTGTGATCAGTTTGTTTCTAAGTTTTTTTTTTTTTTTTTGTGCTTACTTGACAATTGCACTAGATAGTGGTCATTGTTTTTCAAGTTAAACATGAATTAATGTCTTGAAATTATTCTTCAGGTTACTAAGGTCTCAGTAGACTTTGTGCTTTCTCAAGAAGCTTACATATTGTTTTATGCACGCCAGGGTACACCTTGGTTTTCAAGCATTATGGAATCTCAAACACCGTGCGTGGGTCCAAGGAGAGGTGCATTTTTTAGGGTAGCTGATTTACAGCGTGAAGCTTCCTCGGATAAGAAGAGAAAAAAGATGGGTGCACCCATGTTTAATGATTTATAATGTGAAGCTTCCTCGGATAAGAAGAGAAAAAAGATGGATGCATCCCTGTTTAATGATTTACAGCGTGAAGCTTCCTCTGATAAGAAGAGAAAGAAGATGGATGCATCTCCATTTAATGTACTTGTTCTTTGGCTTCAGGCACAGTGAAGAGTCTTTGGCTTCAGGCATTTGGGAATGTACTTATTTTTGGGATAATGGCAATATTGGTTTAGCAATATCTCGGGGGGACTCCTTTTGGATAGAAGTAACACTCGCATTACTTACTGTTACGATTATTTTTATTGTTTTAATATTTTCAGCGCTGTGCCGAGTACCAAGCATGGAGAAGCGATTGAAAAAAAAAATTAGAAGATGCACTTTATGCACTCTCCCTTCAATTGAAGGAGATGTTCATCAAACTCTCAAATTAGCTAGATACATTAGTACCAACCACCATACCACAATTTGACATCCATTTTCATTGTTCTCATTTCATTCCAAAGGCTTCTACATCCAAACAATTATTTCTTTCTCTTTCCACCGATAGAGCACCTCCTCTTTCATCTTCCTTGCGTAAATCTAGTTTCTCGGTTAATATATTAATATCACTTACAGATCTGAAACAATGTATTAATATCACTTACAAATTCAATTCTCAAGAATTAATATATCATTTCAATATTAATATATTAAAATAATTTAAATTAGAATGGAGGGCCATGGAAATGGGTTCTCGAACGATGTTTAATATTTCTTGTAATTATTGTTCATGTTTCAATTATGCAATTAATTTGTTTGTAATTTCTAGTCTCATTTATGATCTGGTCAATCTTGAATAGGCATTATCTATGTAGCACCGATACTGACACAGGACACGTGACACGATACGACACGACACTCGGATACGTTAATTCTAAAAAATGTTAGATTTCGACACGTTAGGACATGTTTTGATATTAATTAAAAATTTTAATTAGACTTAGCATATAATCATGAACACTAACAAAAGCATGGAAATAACATCATGCAATATGTTCATGACCTAAGTCTCAAAATGCTAATGTCATGCCATGTGCAATCCAATAGTCCTCCTCCAAAATGTCATGCAATCCCAATGCACCGCATGTCAATCCCATGTCCACTATACGGGCTTCTTGCCCGAAGCTCCTCCCGGCTCATAGTGACCTGAAATGTGGTCCCCCAAACATGGGGTGAGATATACGGATATATCTCAGTAAACCAATGGAGCTAGAGGCTCTCTCCACTCCATGGCTCACTAGAATGTACAAATATGACATCATGCAATATGCAAGCAATACAATATCAACATCCAACTAGAGACAACCCAAGAACATCCACGCATGGATTCATGTTCAAGGACTCCATCATATAACTCCCGAGACAATCCTAGAGCTTCTCCCATGGTTGAGAAAACTCCATGGCCAACCCAACCGGAACTCCTCAGAGACCTATCCGGCGGATGTCCCACGTTTGGCTCATCCTGGTGTCGCTCCCATGAGTCGACCCCATGGCATTCCAACTGGTATTTCGCCATCGAAATGATCCAGCGGATGTCCAAACCCAACACACGTCAACTGGCCAGTGACCAAACAATTTTCACAAAAATCCAAGCAATATGCATACAAGCACACAATCACACCATGTCATAACCACATAATCCAACCACTACCTTCCACTATGTGTGGTGGAGCACACTAGGGATTAAACCCAAGTTCCAAGAGTTTACCTCAATCCGAGCAATCCGTTCCAAACGTATGCTCCCAATCAACTTTTCACAATCCCGTCCGTGTGAGGCACCCTACAACAATCATTAAATCCAAATTACACCAAAACTCATTTTTCATGAAAATCCCTCGAATTTTCCTAAGTTAAAAACCTATCTTTTTCACCAAAAATTATCATAGCATTTCTAGCTTACAAGCATGATTCTAAGGCCTTTTCATCTAATAGCATTTTTCCATTTGGGCTCTCTATCATCACACATCTAAAATTAAAGCTTAGAACATAAATTTCTAGATCTATGAAATCAACCATCAAAATACCACAAATATACTCACAATGTGTTGTATGATCACCACCAAGGCTTCACTAAACCACAAGAAGATCACAACTCCAACAAAGCTCCAAAAACCCAAGTGGGTCGGATCTGATTTTGCCAAAAAACGCAGCCAAGGGATGGATTCAAGGGTTCTAAGTGTTACCAATGGCTTTGGAAGGTTGTTTACAATAGATTTCAACACCAAAATCAAGCGATTCGGTGAAGAAATGAAGAAATGGGAAAATGGAGAAGAAATGGGGTTTGGTTCCTTTTTCTTCACACAGAGGCGCACGGGGAAATAAGGAGGGAAGAAGGAAAGAAAAGAAGAAAAAGAGGTGGGGGCCAAGTGACTTCGGTCACACGGGTCCCACACGCGATCTAACTTTAACCCCGATAAAATTTCCGATCATAAATTCTTAATCTACATATTTTTCCAGTCCATGACATATTTTTATTTCTCCAAAATATTGATAAAAATTTCACACCTATCGGTACACTCACACCACAGCATTTAACACTAAAAATCACTATTCATCAATTTTTCCCAAATTTGCCTATTCACTCAATTTTCCGCCCTGATTCCATTTCCAGTATTACTTTTGTAATCTGAAATCTCTAACTCAGTATTTAAGCCTCAGAACACACGGTTGGCAAATTACCATTTTGCCCTTTTTGCCCATTTTGGCATAATCCTTGGATTTTCACTAATCCACCAACTTTCATTTCACATTATAATATTAAAATTCACATTTAAATATATGAGGTGTTATATTCACCCCACCTTTTAGAAATTTTGTCCGCAAAATTAAATCATACCTGCTCGCTAACTCAGGATACAGCCGGAGAATCTCGTCCTCCCGCTCCCAAGTAGCCTCCTCAGGTATGCGGCCTTCCCACTGAATCTTCAGCATGGGAATCACTTTACTTCTCAATCGCTTTTCACTGCGATCCAATACTGCAATAGGACCAACGGGAGTCTTCAAGTTCTCCCTGATTTCAATATTATCCGGTATCACCACATGTGATTCATCCGGAACATAACGTCGCAACTGCGACACATGAAAAACATCATGTAAATTAGACAACTGAGGGGGTAAGGCAAGCTGATAGGCCACCAATCCTACTCTTTTCATAATCTGATATGGCCCAATGAACCGTGGACTCAGCTTCCTCACACCCAACGCACGGCCAACACCTGTGACCGGCGACAGACGTACAAAAACATGGTCACCTTCCTCAAATTCCAGCGGTCTATGCTTATTGTCATAGTAGCTTTTCTGCCGATTCTGTGTCTGTTTCAACTTTTCTCTGATCATTTCAATTTGTACCGTCGTTTCCTGCACAAAATCCGGACCAAATCTTTCTTTATCGCCTACCTCAGTCCAACAAGTGGGCGTACGACACCTCCTGCCATACAAAACCTCATATGGTGCCATACCCAGACTGGAATGAAAACTGTTATTATAAGAAAACTCCACCAGTGGTAAGTACTTATCCCAAGCATTACCCTGTTCCAGTGTGCAAGCTCTCAGCATATCCTAAAGTGTCTGTATGGTCCTCTCAGTCTGACCATCAGTCTGCGGGTGATAAGAGTGCTCAGTCGAAGCTGAGTGCCAAAAGCCTGCTGCAAAGCTCCCCAAAATCGTGAAGTAAACTTCGGGTCCCGATCACTGACAATGCTAATCGGTATCCCATGGAGTCTAACAATCTCCTTCACATACAATGTAGCCAACTTCTCTGTGGTGTAATCCACTCGTACTGGTAGAAAATGTGCAGACTTCGTAAGTCGGTCCACAATAACCCAAATCGAATCATAACCGGCTTGAGTCTGCGGCAATCCCACAACAAAATCCATTGAAATACTCTCCCATTTCCATTCAGGTATATCCAGCGGTTGAAGTAGTCCAGCAGGTTTCTGATGCTCTATTTTCACTTTCTGACACACCAAGCACTTAGATACGTACTCGGCAACATCCCTCTTCATCCCATGCCACCAGAACTTAACTTTCAAATCTTGGTACATTTTTGTGGCACCCGGGTGGATAGCATATTGACCCTTGTGGGCCTCAGTCATAACTTCCTCTGCAAGTTCCTTGGGCACGACAATCCTGCCCTGATATAATAATAATCCCTGTTCATTAACAGATATGCCACTCTGGCCTTTCAAATACTTTATACTTTCATTTCTGATTTGAGTCTCTTTAATCTTCTCGTGCAGCTCGTTTTCAATCCAAGTCAACTCCATATCACACAATCTTCCTGCAAAGAAATCCGTTATTTTCATGTCCCGAAATTGCTCAATCACTTCATTGTCCCACATCATCATATGAGATAAATTGACAGACTTCCTACTCAATGCATCTGCCACAACATTAGCTTTTCCCGGGTGGTATTCCAGCTCAAAATCATAATCTTTCAAGAATTCAACCCATCTACGCTGCCTCATATTCAGCTCCTTCTGATCAAACAAATATTTCAAGCTTTTATGGTCGCTGAACACAGCAAATTTCATCCCATACAGAAAGTGCCTCCAGATTTTCAAGGCAAACACAATAGCAGCCAGTTCCAAGTCGTGCGTCGGATAATTTTCTTCATGCGGCCTTAACTGCCTAGACGCATACGCAATCACTTTTCCTTCCTGCATCAGTACGCTCCCTAAACCTTTCTTAGAAGCATCACAATATAACACAAACTCACCCTCCGGATCAGGTAGTGTCAACACCGGAGCAGTAGTCAATTTCTCTTTAAGTAGCAGAAAACAGTCCTCACATTCCTGGGTCCACACAAAAGGAGTGTCCTTTCGTGTCAATCGAGTCAACGGTAGAACCATTGCAGAAAATCCCTGTATAAATCGGCGATAATAGCCAGCAAGCCCCAGAAAACTTCTAATCTCAGTCACAGTCTTAGGTCGTTCCCAGTCACTCACCGCTTCAATCTTACTTGGATCCACTGCAACACCACTTGCAGAAATAACATGACCCAAAAATTGCACCTCAGACAACCAGAATTCACACTTAGACGGTTTAGCATATAGCTTCTTATCTTTTAACACCTGCAACACAGTCCTCAAATGGTCGACGTGCTCCTCCTTACTCTTAGAGTAGATCAAGATATCATCAATAAATACAATCACAAACTGGTCCAAATACGGTTTAAAAATGCGGTTCATATAGTCCATGAACACCGCGGGGGCATTAGTAAGCCCAAAAGGAATCACTTGATATTCAAAATGTCCATATCTGGATCGGAAAGCTGTTTTAGGTACATCCTCCGGTTTAATCCGAATCTGGTGATATCCGGACCGGAGATCAATCTTCGAAAATACGCAGGCATCCCTCAACTGATCTAATAAGTCATCAATACGCGGTAATGGGTACCGGTTCTTAATTGTCACTTTATTTAGCTGTCGGTAGTCAGTGCACAATCTCATGCTACCATCCTTTTTCTTTACAAATATCACCGGTGCTCCCCACGGAGACACACTCGGCCTAATAAAATTCTTCGCAGACAATTCTTCAATGTGTTTCTTCAACTCGGCCAACTCAAGTGGCGACATCCGGTATGGAGCCAAGGAAATCGGCCCCACACCAGGCAGTAGGTCAATCGAGAATTCAATCTCTCTCTCAGGCGGGAATTCCGGTATCTCATCCGGAAATACATCCTCAAACTCATTAACAACTGGAATAGCAGCAATCTCCTCCTTTTTGTCACCTACCAATCCGCCCAACAAGACATACCCCAAATCTCCAGCCTTCAAGGCTTTCACAGTTTGACTAACAGACAAATACAAGGACGGACAAACAGTCGGCCTCTCGTGAGATAGCAACAACCTCTTCCCGCAGCAATCAATCATTGCACAGTTCCGAGACAACCAATCCATCCCCAAAATCAAATTGACAGAGGCCAGGGGTAAGATAATTAAATCAATGGTATAACCCCTGCCTAAATAAGTAAACTTCACATCTTCACAAATCCAGGACGATTCACTAACCTCTCCTGTAGCGGTAGTAATACGCATCGGAGGAACCATTCGTGTTACCTTTAAGTCCAACACCTTAGCCACATAGTCCGCCACAAAAGAATGTGTTGCTCCCGAATCAAACAATACAGACAAATCAACATTAGAGAGGAAAATTATACCTTTTACCAAATTCGGAGCCCTTTCAGTATGTTGCGCATTTGTAGTATAAACTCGTCCCACAGTAGGAACAGCAGCAGTAGGAGTAGCAGTAGTAGTAGCTGGCGGCAAGGCCTGCAGATTCGCAGCCTGCCCCGAAGAAGATGGACATTCCCTAGCAAAGTGGCCATTCCGACCACACTTAAAACATGACAACGGACCAGCACCACATACACCTTTGTGGTGTTTCCCACACTTCCCACATCGTGGGGTAAAATATCTGTCCGCAGCACCACCACCAACGGTGTTTCCACCCCTCTTGAACTGACCAGGAGGCTGCCTTACATGCAACCCCCTACCCCTGTTGTTATTATTGAAACCTCCTCTATTAGTATTTCCAGAAGGACCAGGTGTCCTCTTTACCTCTTGCTCTTTTACCTTATCCGATTTTGGATACCTCCCATAAACAGTCTCGACCCTCTTGCATTTGGTCACCAAATCAGCAAAGTTTCTCACCGCAGTATTAGACATCCTCTTTGCAATCTTCTCACTCAGCCCTCTTTGAAATTTAGCTGACAAGAATTCCGGAGTAGGTAGAGTACCTCCATAATTAGCAAACTTGACAAGTTCATTAAATTTTGCCACATAGGCATCCACGGTCATGACTCCCTGTACCAAACTATCAAATTCACCTTGCTTTGCCTCCCGAACATCACGGGGAAAATATTCTTCATGAAATAAACCTTCGAACAAAGTCCAAGTAATAACCTCACCCTGAATAACAAATGGGCGAGACACATTGTCCCACCACTCCTGGGCATCACCCTCCAGCATATAAACGGAATACAATAATTTTTGTGGATCTTGGCATCTCATCACCTGGAAAATCTTATCCATTCCCCTCAACCAAGCAGTAACCTCCTTTGGGTCCCTTGACCCCAGAAATGCGGGTGGCTTATGTTTCCTAAAAGATATGAGCCTACGCTCATCATCAGCATTATCAACAACCTGCCCCGCAGCCCCAGTAGATTGGGCAACAGATGATGGATCAGGAACATAGCTAGGGTCAGTAGTAGTATGATGACTAGCCTCACCAGTGTGGTGACTAGCCCCACTCTCCCCCTGTTGAGGAGTAACAGATGGCGTAGGTGTAGGAGTCACCGTAGCCGTATGTGGAGGTGAATTATCCCTCCTAGGACGATCTCTATCCGCCCTCATCTCAGCCATAAAGGCCTGCATCATATCCTGATTGGTCTTCATCAGGTTTTCAGTCATATTTCTATTTGCAGCCGTTTCCGCCTGCAGAGCATTCAGGACTGCAGTGACCGGATCCGGTGGCAAAGGACCTGCACCACGTGCCCCACGGCGACCACGCGCCCTACTCATGATATCTGTACATGTAACACAAAGGAATGAGTTGATCAGACCCACACTGAGGAATCACATATACATTAATCATAAATAGTTCACAGATAGCTATGGCACACAAGATACAACATACACAAACAATCAGAGTTCCCTCACGAAACTGCTCTGATACCATAAAATGTAACAGCCCGTTGTACACCGGTATTGTTAACATTGATTATGATATTAAGCGCAGTTACAATCACAGTGATTGGGTTAATTAAATTACGGGCAAATTTTTCTTTTATCATATTCCTTTTCTTACATCAATACATTTTCCGTAATCAATTAAAACAACACTATAATTGTAAATGCAATACGCGGAAGCATACATTTTGCTAACATCATGAATCCTTCTTTTTATTCAATCCATTTAAACTCACCATCTTACTCTCTCATTTTACCAAGTTGTAGTCCTTTACGTTGTCTACGCGTGGTTTCAAACCACGTATCATTTGGAGTTCTACCCATCAAGTTAAGCCCCTTTCTTTTAGTCTAGAAAAACCTGAATTTTCAAAATTTACACTGTGGTAATCGATTACCAGTGAGTGGTAATCGATTACCACCTGTCAAAAATGAGGCAGTAGCCAAATTTTGACATCCTCTGTTCTGGTAATCGATTACCAACTTTGGGTAATCGATTACCTCACATGGTAATCGATTACCAAAGCCCAGTAATCGATTACCAGTGAAGACAGTAGCCAATTTTCGTCCCCTGTTGCATGGTAATCGATTACCATGCTTGGGTAATCGATTACTATGCAGTAAAAATGACAGATTACAGCATTTTAAGCCCAAGAAGGGTTGTGTAATCCATCCCTAACCCCTTGGTACTCCACACAACACATAATCATGTCCTAATGTAGGCTCTAGGCCCTTCCATCATGCATTTTCCTTAAATCAAACATCATTTACAAGTCCTCAATGTAATGGCCATTTACATACCAAGATGGACCATTTTTACAACATAAATACCAAGACTTCAAGGCTATGAATGTGACAATGGACAAGTCCCATGCTCACTCAAAATATACAGTTATCCATGCCATGAATAATAAACCATAAACAAGACTTAGCATATAATCATGAACACTAACAAAAGCATGGAAATAACATCATGCAATATGTTCATGACCTAAGTCTCAAAATGCTAATGTCATGCCATGTGCAATCCAATAGTCCTCCTCCAAAATGTCATGCAATCCCAATGCACCGCATGTCAATCCCATGTCCACTATACGGGCTTCTTGCCCGAAGCTCCTCCCGACTCATAGTGACCTGAAATGTGGTCCCCCAAACATGGGGTGAGATATACGGATATATCTCAGTAAACCAATGGAGCTAGAGGCTCTCTCCACTCCATGGCTCACTAGAATGTACAAATATGACATCATGCAATATGCAAGCAATACAATATCACCATCCAACTGGAGACAACCCAAGAACATCCACGCATGGATTCATGTTCAAGGACTCCATCATATAACTCCCGAGACAATCCTAGAGCTTCTCCCATGGTTGAGAAAACTCCATGGCCAACCCAACCGGAACTCCTCAGAGACCTATCCGGCGGATGTCCCACGTTTGGCTCATCCTGGTGTCGCTCCCATGAGTCGACCCCATGGCATTCCAACTGGTATTTCGCCATCGAAATGATCCAGCGGATGTCCAAACCCAACACACGTCAACTGGCCAGTGACCAAACAATTTTCACAAAAATCCAAGCAATATGCATACAAGCACACAATCACACCATGTCATAACCACATAATCCAACCACTACCTTCCACTATGTGTGGTGGAGCACACAAGGGATTAAACCCAAGTTCCAAGAGTTTACCTCAATCCGAGCAATCCGTTCCAAACGTATGCTCCCAATCAACTTTTCACAATCCCGTCCGTGTGAGGCACCCTACAACAATCATTAAATCCAAATTACACCAAAACTCATTTTTCATGAAAATCCCTCGAATTTTCCTAAGTTAAAAACCTATCTTTTTCACCAAAAATTATCATAGCATTTCTAGCTTACAAGCATGATTCTAAGGCCTTTTCATCTAATAGCATTTTTCCATTTGGGCTCTCTATCATCACACATCTAAAATTAAAGCTTAGAACATAAATTTCTAGATCTATGAAATCAACCATCAAAATACCACAAATATACTGACAATGTGTTGTATGATCACCACCAAGGCTTCACTAAACCACAAGAAGATCACAACTCCAACAAAGCTCCAAAAACCCAAGTGGGTCGGATCTGATTTTGCCAAAAAAACGCAGCCAAGGGATGGATTCAAGGGTTCTAAGTGTTACCAATGGCTTTGGAAGGTTGTTTACAATAGATTTCAACACCAAAATCAAGCGATTCGGTGACGAAATGAAGAAATGGGAAAATGGAGAAGAAATGGGGTTTGGTTCCTTTTTCTTCACACAGAGGCGCACGGGGAAATAAGGAGGGAAGAAGGAAAGAAAAGAAGAAAAAGAGGTGGGGGCCAAGTGACTTCGGTCACACGGGTCCCACACGCGATCTAACTTTAACCCCGATAAAATTTCCGATCATAAATTCTTAATCTACATATTTTTCCAGTCCATGACATATTTTTATTTCTCCAAAATATTGATAAAAATTTCACACCTATCGGTACACTCACACCACAGCATTTAACACTAAAAATCACTATTCATCGATTTTTCCCAATTTTGCCTATTCACTCAATTTTTTCGCCCTGATTCCATTTCCAGTATTACTTTTGTCATTTGAAATCTCTAACTCAGTATTTAAGCCTCAGAACACACGGTTGGCAAATTACCATTTTGCCCTTTTTGCCCATTTTGGCATAATCCTTGGATTTTCACTAATCCACCAACTTTCATTTCACATTATAATATTAAAATTCACATTTAAATATATGAGGTGTTATATTCACCCCACCTTTTAGAAATTTTGTCCGCAAAATTAAATCATACCTGCTCGCTAACTCAGGATACAGCCGGAGAATCTCGTCCTCCCGCTCCCAAGTAGCCTCCTCAGGTATGCGGCCTTCCCACTGAATCTTCAGCATGGGAATCACTTTACTTCTCAATCGCTTTTCACTGCGATCCAATACTGCAATAGGACCAACGGGAGTCTTCAAGTTCTCCCTGATTTCAATATTATCCGGTATCACCACATGTGATTCATCCGGAACATAACGTCGCAACTGCGACACATGAAAAACATCATGTAAATTAGACAACTGAGGGGGTAAGGCAAGCTGATAGGCCACCAATCCTACTCTTTTCATAATCTGATATTGTAACAGCCCGTTGTACACCGGTATTGTTAACATTGATTATGATATTAAGCGCAGTTACAATCACAGTGATTGTTAACAGACCTTCGAACATAGTCCAAGTAAGGACTTCACCCTGAATAACAAATGGGCGAGACACATTGTCCCACCACTCTTGGGCATCACCCTCCAGCATATAAACAGAATACAATAACTTCTGCGGATCTTGGCATCTCATAACCTGAAAAATCTTGTCCATGCCCCTCAACCAAGCAGTGACCTCCTTTGGGTCCCTTGACCCCAGAAATGCGGGTGGCTTATGTTTCCTAAAAGATATGAGCCTACGCTCATCGTCAGCATTATCAAGCACCTGCCCAGCAGCCCCAGTAGATTGGGCAACAGATGACGGATCAGGAACGTAAATAGGATCCGTAGTAGTATGATGACTAGCCTCACCCGTGTGGTGACTAGCCCCACTCTCCCCCTGTTGAGGAGTAACAGATGGCGTCGGTGTAGGAGTCACCGTAGCCGTGTGTGGAGGTGTATTCTCCCTCCTAGGACGACCTCTATCCGCCCTCATCTCAGCCATAAAGGCCTGCATCATATCCTGATTAGCTTTCATCAGGTTCTCTGTCATATTTCTATTTGCAGCCGTTTCCGCCTGCAGAGCATTCAGTGCTGCAGTGACCGGATCCGGTGGCAAAGGACCTGCACCACGTGCCCCACGGCGACCTCGTGCCCTACTCATGATATCTGTACATGTAACACAAAGGAATGAGTTGATCAGACCCACACTGAGGAATCACATATACATTAATCATAAATAGTTCACAGATAGCTACGACACACAAGATACATCATACACAAACAATCAGAGTTCCCTAAACAAAACTGCTCTGATACCATAAAATGTAACAGCCCGTTGTACACCGGTATTGTTAACATTGATTATGATATTAAGCGCAGTTACAATCACAGTGATTAGGTTAATTAAATTACGGGCAAATTTTTCTTTTAACATATTCCTTTTCTTTTGCATCAATACATTTTCCGTAATCAATTAAAACCCCACTATAATTGTAAATGCCATTTGCGGAATCATACACTTTCTAACATCATAAATCTTTCCTTTTATTCAATTCATTTAGACTCACCATCTTACTCTCTCATTTTTACCAAGTCATAGTCCTTTACGTTATCTACGCGTGGTTTCAAACCACGTTTCATTTGGAGTTCTACCCATCTAGTTAAGCCCCTTTCTTTTAGTCTAGAAAAAACTGAATTTTCGAAAATTTCACTGTGGTAATCGATTACCAGTGGGTGGTAATCGATTACCACCTGTCAAAAATGAGGCAGTAGCCAATTTTTCAATTCCTCTGTTCTGGTAATCGATTACCAGCTTTGGGTAATCGATTACCTCACATGGTAATCGATTACCAAAGGCCAGTAATCGATTACCAGTGCAGACAGTAGCTAATTTTTCGTCCCCTGTTGCATGGTAATCGATTACCATGCTTGGGTAATCGATTACTATGCAGCAAAATGACAGATTACAGCTGTTTTGAGCCCCAAAAAGGGTGTGTAATCCATCCCTAACCCCTTGGTACTCCACATAACACATAATCATGTCCTAATGTAGGCTCTAGGCCCTTCCATCATTCAATTTCCTTAAGTTAAACATCAATTACATCATTCTCAAATAATGGCCATTTACATGTACATATGGACCATTTTTACAACAATACTCATCAAGGCTTCAAGGCTATGAATGTGGCAATGGACAAGTCCCATGCTCACTCAAAATGTACAGTTATCCAAGCCGTGAATAATAAAACATAACAAGACTTAGCATATGACCATGAACACTAACAAAAGCATGGAAAATGACATCATGCAATATGTTCATGACCTAAGTCTCAAATACTAATGGTATGCTATGTGCACTCCATAAACTCCTCCAAAAAGCCATGCAATCCAAATGCACCGCATGCCAATCCAACGTCCACTATACGGGCTTCTTGCCCGAAGCTCCTCCCGGCTCATAGTGACCTGAAATGTGGTCCCCCAAACACGGGGTGAGATATACGGATATATCTCAGTAAACCAATGGAGCTAGAGGCTCTCTCCACTCCATGGCTCACTAAAATGTATCAAAATGACATAATATGGCATGCAAGTAAAACAATATCACCATCCACCTGGAGACACCCAAGAACATCCACTCATGGATTCATGTTCAAGGACTCCATCATATAACTCCCGAGACAGTCCTGGCACCTCTCCCATGGTTGAGAAGACTCCTTGGCAATACCCAACCGGAACTCCTCATGAGCCCTATCCGGCGGACGTCCCCCGCTTGGATCATCCTGATGTCGCTCCCAGAGTCAACACCATGGCATCTCCAACTGGCGTTCTCCCGTAGGACGAACCCAGCGGATGTCCAAACCAACACACGTCAACTGGCCAGTGACCAAACAATTTTCACAAAATACAAGCAATATGCATACAAGCACACAAACACATCATGTCATCACTACAAAATCCAACCACAACCTTCCTCTAGGTGTGGTGGAGCTCACTAGGGATTAAACCCAAGTTCCAAGAGTTTACCTTAACACGAGCAACACCGTTCCAAACGTATGCTCCAAATCAACTTTTCTCAAATCCCACCGTGTGAGGCACCCTACAACAATCATCAAATCCCAATTACACAAAACTCATTTTTCATCAAAATTCCTCAAAATTCTCTAAGTTAAAAACCTAGATTTTTCACCAAAATTTAACATAGCATTTCTAGCTTACAAACATGATTCTAAGGCCTTTTCATCTAATAGCATTTTTCCATTTGGGCTCTCTATCATCACACATCTAAAATCAAAGCTTTGAACACAAATTCATAGATCTAAGAAATCAACTATCAAAAGACCACAAATATACTTACAATGGGTAGTATGATCACCACCAAGGCTTCACTAAACCATTTGAAGCTCAAAACTCCAAGAAATCTCAAAAATCTCCAATGGGTCGGATCTGTTCTTGTTCAAAACGCGGCCAAAGAGATGGATTCAAGGCTTCTAGGTGCTACCAATGGCTTTGGAAGGTTGTTTACGATAGATTTCAACACCAAAATCAAGCGATTCGGTGGAGAAACGAAGAAATGGTGAAATGGGAAGAAAATGGTGGTTTTTGGCCTTGCTCACTGTAGGTGCGCGAGAAATGAAGAAGAAAGGAAGGAAAGAAGGAAAGAAAAAGGAGGTGGGGCCAAGTGACTTCGGTCACACGGGTCCCACATGCGATCTAACTTTAACTCCGATAAAAACTCCGATCATAAATCCTTAATCTAAATATTTTTCCAGTCCATGACATATTTTTCTTTCTCCAAAATAATGATAAAAATTTCACACCTATTGGTACACTCACAACTCAGTATTTTAACACTTAAAAATCACTATTCATCGATTTTTCCCAAATTTGCCTATTTACTCAATTTTTCGCCCTGATTCCATTTCCAACCTTACTTTTGTCATTTGAAATCTCTAACTCAATATTTAAGCCTCCTAACACACGGTTGGCAATTTACCATTTTGCCCTTTTTGCCCCTTTTGGCCATAATGCTTGGATTTTCACTAATCCATCAACTCTCATTTCTCAATATATCATTAAAATACACATTTAAATATTTGAGGTGTTATATTCACCCCACCTTTTTGAAATTTTGTCCGCAAAATTAAATCATACCTGCTCACTAACTCAGGATACAGCCGGAGAATCTCGTCCTCCCGCTCCCAAGTAGCCTCCTCAGGTGTGCGGCCTTCCCACTGAATCTTCAGCATGGGAATCACTTTACTCCTCAATCGCTTTTCACTGCGATCTAACACTGCAATAGGACCAATGGGAGTCTTCAAGTTCTCCCTGATTTCAATATTATCCGGCATCACAACATGTGATTCGTCCGGAACATAACGTCGCAACTGCGACACATGAAACACATCATGTAAATTTGATAACTGCGGGGGTAAGGCAAGCTGATAGGCCACCAATCCTACTCTTTTCATAATCTGATACGGCCCAATGAATCGTGGACTCAGCTTCCTCACACCCAACGCACGGCCAACACCTGTGACCGGCGACAAACGTACAAATACATGGTCAACTTCCTCAAATTCCAGCGGTCTATGCTTATTGTCATAGTAACTTTTCTGCCGATTCTGTGCCTGTTTCAATTTTTCTCTGATCATTTCAATTTGCACTGTTGTTTCCTGCACAAAATCCGGGCCAAACCTTTCCTTATCGCCTACCTCAGTCCAACAAGTGGGCGTACGACACCTCCTGCCATACAAAACCTCATATGGTGCCATACCCAGACTGGAATGAAAACTGTTGTTATAAGAAAACTCCACCAGTGGCAAGTACCTATCCCAGGCATTACCCTGTTCCAGTGTGCAAGCTCTCAGCATATCCTCAAGTGTCTGTATGGTCCTCTCAGTCTGACCATCAGTCTGCGGGTGATAAGCAGTGCTCAGCCGGAGCTGAGTGCCAAAAGCCTGCTGCAAAGCTCCCCAAAATCGTGAAGTAAACTTTCGGGTCCCGATCACTCACAATGCTAATCGGTATCCCATGGAGTCTAACAATCTCCTTCACATAAAGTGTTGCCAACTTTTCCGTAGTGTAATCCACTCGTACTGGTAGAAAATGTGCAGACTTCGTAAGTCGGTCCACAATAACCCAAATCGAATCATAGCCAGCTTGAGTTCTCGGCAATCCAACAACAAAATCCATAGAAATACTTTCCCATTTCCATTCAGGTATATCCAGCGGCTGAAGTAATCCAGCAGGTTTCTGATGCTCTATTTTCACTTTCTGGCAAACCAAGCACTTAGACACGTACTCGGCAACATCTCTTTTCATACCAGGCCACCAGAACTTAACTTTCAAATCTTGGTACATCTTTGTGGCACCTGGGTGGATAGAATATTGACCCTTATGGGCCTCAGTCATAACTTCCTCAGCAAGTTCCTTGGGCACAACAATCCTGCCCTGATATAATAGTAGTCCTTGTTCATTAACAGATATGCCACTCTGGCCTTTCAAATACTTTATACTCTCATTGCGAATCTGAGTCTCTTTAATCTTCTCGTGCAGCTCGTTCTCAATTCGAGTCAACTCCATATCACACATTCTTCCTGCAAAGAAATCCGTTATTTTTATATCACGGAATTACTCAATCACTTCATTGTCCCACATCATCATATGAGATAAGTTTACAGACTTCCTACTCAATGCATCAGCCACAACATTGGCCTTTCCTGGGTGGTATTTCAGCTCAAAATCA
>JAVKPL010006096.1:0-25578 GCA_032173675.1 Gastrolobium villosum | reverse complement strand
AATTCTTTTACTTTGGAAGGGATACTAAGTCCACCTGCATGATCTGGGCCTTGAGCCAGGACCAAGGCCCAATCGACCATCCCCTTCATCTCGACCCCAGATATATGAAGCTCACCTTCATCCAACACAAACCTGCCATCAGTTTCGAAGGGTGCAGCATTTCACATGACATCTAGTTTACATTAAATAGTCTGGATATTCCTATAAATAACCACAAATTTGTCTTAGAAAACTGTACAATAGAAAAATTAATCTACATCCTTGAGGACGAAAATTGTCCCATGCTACCTTATGCAGGACCATAATTGGCTTTCAACAGCATGTTAATTTCTTTAGGGTATAATCTTTTCTAATATAAGCATGTGGGAGAATTGTTGATGCAGTAAATGAAAAGGGCCACGGCACATTCATTAGTTTCTATTGTTGGCAAATTTCAGGTCTTGCACAATCACATTATGCTGACAACCAATGGAAATAAGTTGTTTACATGGCAAAAGAAAATTAGGGACCACTGAGCTTTAATTAACTCAAAGACTAACTAACTGAGAGCACTGAGCACCAATTAACACATATGCAGACATTTCAATATTAATGATTTTTTTTAATGACTGTAATGGACAAAAGATGTAACAAACGATACTAAAGAACAAAAACTAATGCACTTGTCAATGCTGTTGATACATTTTCTCCCATGGTGCCCACAAGTGGCCATATAACCTGAGAGCTGAAACAGCCATTCACAAAGTCAACCTCTAGAAATACAGCTATTCAGGCTGTATAGCAGCACTCTTTTATCATACATACATAATTTTTTATTCAATAACATCTTAATGTAAAAATAAGTTCCATAACTCAATTAGATACATTTATGTTACAGGAAATAAATAAAAAAGGCTTAAAATATATTGTCAGTAGATGTTAATAAGAAGAGTAAACTAAGCACGAAGTAAAGTACAACATAGAAATAGAAATCTATATATGCAATCAAGCATTAGATATTATAAGGCCGGGCAAAAATTTCAATTCACATAAAAAACTGATTTTAAGTGTATAATAAAAGTGCATCTTAAAAATCTATCCATTTTTTTTGGATCAGTCAGTAAAAGAAAATATGTCTTAGAAGCCTGTAGACTGTAGTCTTAGGTAGATTTTTACATTCCATCTTTGTACTTCTCTTATTTCTCTCGATGAATGATTGTTTATCCACAAAAAAGAAAAACAACTAAAGGATAGAAAACATAGGAAAACAACAATTTGACACTAGACAAAACATAATTGATGAAAAAGGTTATGGCCATCAAAAGAACCTGATTCTGTGATTGCTGCGGTATGCGTTCCACTAGTAGCAATGTGCTCTATAGTTCCCTCCCAGGAGCCTTTTACCAGCCTAGGAAATAGCTCTCTTTGATATATCGAGTGTCCAAGTGCACCAAAACCACCATAACCCCTGCAGACTTCATTTTCGTCCATAAAAATTAATATTATTCAGAGCACAGAAAGCTTGAATACTTGACCCACATAAAACTTTAAATATTCATCATAAAATTCGGGAAATTTTTAACTACCTGAAATTCTAAAAAAGTTCACAACCTCAACAAAGTACGTTCATTTGTTAAATACACATTTCTAAGAAACCAAAAAGGATAAAGATTCTGGAAGTTTCACTGAAATCTCTAGGTTTCTGAAAGTATCTTAAATTGATCTAGATTTCTCTTCTAAGCAAAAGTATTTTGTTTATTTCAACTTAGGCGATTTCATAATTCTCTCGACATAATCCTTTATAATTTAAATAAGACCTTGCACTCAATAGTTTGATCACGAGCTAAGATTTATAATATGTTCAAATACAAGTTCTCAAATGAGAAAGGCATAGACCAACATCTACATTTATGAAAGATGGAATCCTGGGATTGATATCAGATTCACTGAATACAAATATAAAGATTTGTAGGACTTTCTCATGCATACGAAATAGAATTCCATTAAACCAATTATGGTGCAACAAATTAGAAATTCTCAAAGGAACTAATTAGGTCTTCACAGGTCAAAACTTTTCAGTCACATTAGCTTTTGACAAATTATAATCTCCCACTGAGATAAGGCTCTCTTCTAATCATTCCAAGTTTCCAACAACATTTGCACCAAAACAGATAAGCATTTAAAACCCTGCACAATAACTAACTGTTGGATATTAACTTTTCAGTGGTTGAAACCAGCCATCTGAAATATCTAGACCTACACTGGCTTATCATTGTAAACGTAGAAATGGTCAATTTCTTGTAGATTAAACTTTGTAAACAAGAACATTTATAATTTGAAGCACATCAACCAATTTTCATGAGCAGGACATATCGCATATGACAACTTTTACATGTAAAAATTCCCAATTCATTGCCATGTTTTCTTAGAACAATCAACCATCAAAATCCAGCAGATTCCTAACTATATTTACTTCTACTACTTTTAAAACAATGTCAATGGCTTTCCTATTTGAAAAAAGTCAAAATCATAATCTATAGGCAAGTGGACATTGAGATAAACATTTTCATTAGCAAAAGAAAAACACATTCACAGTTATTATTTCAACAATAACAACAACCAAGCCATATCTCACTGAACGTGACTGGCTACACAGATCAGCAATGCCACAGGACTCTATCAAAACAACAAATTTCCAAATTCATCCCCAAGTTTTCTTAGAAACATAAGCCACCAAAAATATCTACCACATTACTAACTATATTAACTTGTACTTCTCTTTAAACACTGGCAACGATTTTTTCCCTATAATCTATAGGCAAGAGGGTATTAAGATAAACATTTTCAACCACCAAAAGAGCAAACACTCACAATCACAATCACAATCACAATCACAATCACATACACATAGAGACTCATTTATGCAACCAAAAGTGCAATGAATTAAGGCACAGTTGAAGTGATTCTGACCACGTGAAGACCTCGCCGGCCGCGGTGAGCGCAACGGAATGCAGGCCACCAAGGGCAGCACATCGAACGTTATCAAGGTGAGGATTCAAGGTAGGGACAAACAAGGAATTCTCATGACCAAAACCCAGTCTTCCACCATCACCTTTGCCCCAAATCCAAAGAGACCCATCAACGACCAACGAAGAATGGAAAAGCCCACATGAGATACCCACTTCCAAAATCTTCTTAGTACCGCCGCCGCTTGTTTTAGGTAGCCGGCCAGGGGTTTGGCAGAGAGAGAAGGAACATTTGGGGACTACGAGGTTTGCCACCGGAGATGGGTAGAGGCGGATTTCTTCGATGCCGCCGCCGAGTTGGCCGGAGGCGCCCCTTCCCCAAGAGAGGAGTTGGAGGGTTGCGGTTGCGGCGGTTGTGTCGGCGGTGTAGAGGAGTGGGATTTTAGTGGTGGGTAAGGAGGAATAGCAGCGGTGAGTGAGAGTGGCTATGCGGTTGCTGCTGCGGATAATTGCCATAACCCGTTTTCAGTTCAAGTTCAGTTCAACTAGTACTCCCGCTCCTGCTAGCTATTTGTCACCCATCCGGTTGAATTAAGAAAAGAAAATGCCTCTAATTCGATTCACTCTGAATGGGGTTTTTTTGTTATTTTTTTTTGTATAAATAGGAGGTATACATTCAACCTCCTCTGATCACCTTGCCTTCGGGGTAAGGCTATGTAGACGAGCCCCTCGTGGGAACAGAGTGAGATTTGAATTAGCTTCTTTATATTTTTCATTATTTTCTCGGAAGAGTTTTTAAAATGTAATTATTTTTGGGAAATGTACTTTTTCAGCAACAATTTTAATTATGTATTACAACTAGTGTATAATTATAAGGGTTTTATAAGAATTATTTTGTAGGAAAAGTGATTGTGTTATGTTATAGAGATTCATTTTGCGTGCCAGAGTTTTTTTTTTTGCTGCGGGCCCCACAAAATATTGTGTGTGTAGGAAAATTTTTATGATTATATTAAATGATAAATGATAAATCCATAATTATAATGATAAAATTATTTCCTCTTTCTCCGTCGTATTAACTGACAATATATGAGAAGTGAAAAAATAACTTTATTATTATAACTATGTATTATTCGTAATACATATTCATAATAGTTTGTTGGAGAAAATTTTCTTCGTAGTTTTTAAAATGCTTTTGTAGGGCTTGGGAGATTTTTACTCATCCGGATAAATTTTGGGTTCAAGTTATAAGAAATAAATATAAGAGTCAGAATCCTTGTTTAGAAGAAAAATGGTGATTCTAGATTGTGAAATTACATATGCTCAATCTGGAAGAATTTGGAAAACCGCCTTAAATGGGAGATTGGGAATGGTACAACGATTTCTTATTGGAAAGATAAATGGACACATGATGGTAATAGGCTTATGTACCTGTCTACAGTTCCAATTCCATGGGAAGAAAGCAATAAAAAGCTTATTGATTATGTTGATGATCAAGGTAACTGGGATACTCATTCTCTCACTCGGTGGTTGCCTTCTCATATTGTGTTGTCAATTAGGAGTATCTTACCTCCTAATGAGCATGACGGAGATGATTATTTGCATTGGAGCTTAGACCATTCAGATCGGATATCAGTAAAATCCATTTATAAAGCTCTTACAGGTAATGATTATGAAACTCCTAGTAATTCAGAAATTTGAAAAAAGGTTTGGAGTTGGGAGGATCCTCAAGTAGTCCGATTATTTTTGTGGAAGGTCCATCATAGCAGACTGCCAACAAAAGCTAGGCTGAGTTCTTTTGAA
Source organism: Gastrolobium villosum (assembly GCA_032173675.1). Taxonomy (NCBI): domain Eukaryota; kingdom Viridiplantae; phylum Streptophyta; class Magnoliopsida; order Fabales; family Fabaceae; genus Gastrolobium; species Gastrolobium villosum. The sequence goes on along the minus strand of JAVKPL010006096.1, from coordinate 20,833 downwards.
TTAGGCCAAGCTTACCGTCTAATCTGTCTTGTTGAGGCCGAAACATCAATTCATATGCTTAAGGACTGTGTGAAAATGAAAGTGCTTTGGGCTGAATTAGTTCCAATTGGTTTGCATAATTTTTTTTTTTTTTTTTTTTCTGATGATCTTCATGATTGGCTGGAAAAAAATTTATATTGTATGGACAAGTTTACAAACAATTTACCATGGTGTATTGTGTTTGGCACTACCTGCTGGTTGGCTTGGAAATGGAGAAATGATTTAGTCTTTGGAAATTCTAATTCTTCTCTTTTCTATAAGAAGAATTCGGTTATTAGTACAGCTAAAGAGTACAAATTGGCTTTTCATTCTGCTTCCTGTAATAGATTAGTCAAGCTGAGAGCTGAAATTTTCATTAGCTGGAAACCACCAGAAGAGAATTGGGTTAAGCTCAATACTGATGGAGCTGCTAGGAGAGCTCAAAACTCAGCAGCTTGTGGTGGTATTGCTCGAAATCATGAGGGTCATTGGCTCAAAGGCTTCTCTTATAGGATTGAGAATTGCAATGCTCTCAATGCTGAATTGTGGGGTATTGTTAAAGGTTTATAGATGGCTTGGGAGACAGGCTGGAAGAATTTAATTGTTGAATCTGATTCAACATCTGCAGTCACCATTCTTTATAGAAGAGGTGCTGCAGCCCGTGAGTCCTATTTGGTGACTCGCATACGGGCTTGGTTCCAAAAAGATTGGCATATTCAACTTGTCCACACGTATAGAGATGGAAAATATGTTGCTGACTGGCTGACGAATTATCCTCTGGACAATACTACTGCTCTTGATATGTCTAGCTTTAGTTTTCCCCCTTTTCAGATTCAGTCTGTTTTTATTGCTGATTTAGCTTCTGTTTGTAGAGTTCGAACAGTGACTGTTTTGTAGTTTCGTGTTGGGATTTTCCTCAGCATACCAAAAAAAAAAGGACAAAAAACACACCCATTATTTTTTGGGAAAATATTTTCTGCATTTATGGCAAAAAAATTTAAAATGATCTTAACCAAACATATATTTAAGGGGTGTATTAGAATTTTAAAAGACTATTTTGAGATTAAAAATCTATAGATTTTAAAATATTAGCAAGAATTATAGGGACTTTAAAGACTTTTTTACTATTAATATTTTATAAGATTGAATTTTAAAGTATTTTAATAGAATTTATAAGATTTGAAAGGACAATATTGATTTATAAGGTTTGAAAAAATCATATGAATTTTTAACAAACATTCAAAATTACAAGAGCCAACAAAACAAATGTGTTTCCTCGTCTATTTCTTCGTCAACTCTTTCTTCTTTCTCTAAGGGCTCGTATTAGATTGGGATTTCAAAGAATTTTAATGAATTATTTTTTGACAAAAATAAAAATTGGTATTCAATTAGGATTTTAAAGGATTGAAAAAAAGTCACGTGGTATTCGATTATGATTATAAAAGATTATTTTAGAGTCCGTTCAAATCCGTTGGTATTCAATCAGGATTTTAAACAAAGAAAAAACAATCTTGTGTTATTCAAAAATCTGACGATTTTAATGGATTTTCTATTGGTGTGAATTTCATGAGACTTTTTAGTGAGAAATATAAATATAATGTCTCTCTCACAATCTCACCCTAACCATTAGAATTTGTTGAGATTTCTCTATTGCAATGTCTCACAATCTACTCTAGTCTTTTCTCAAAGCCAAGGTATGCTCTTTTTTGGCTCTCATATATTTTCTCAAGTTTTAGGATCCCTTCTTCATGGTTTATGATTGTGTATGTCGCCTATATTTATCAGGTTTTGGTATTCCTCCGTCATGATTAATGATGTGCTTCATTATTATTTTTTACAGAGTTATATAGAGTTGACAATAAATATGTATATGATCTTTAAATAATGTATGTGCTCACGTCTTCAATTTGGACTCGAACTAATAAGCTTACCACATATATTCTTCGTCAACCTTCTTCTTTTGTATACTGTTTGGATTATAATGAGCATAAAATCATAATATTCTTCGTGTTTGGCAATGATACATATAAAAATCCTAATAATCTAGTGGCAAGATCTATCAAATATATTTCTCTCAAGTCACTTGAAATAACCTTGTCTCTGGCCACCCCAAAACTACGTCATTTTTGGTGTTAGGAGAATTAATGAAGGGTCTTTTGGTAAAATTTGCATAATAAATAAACAAAGAAAAATACCAAAACACCCTTATTAATTCTCCTATCACCCAAAACGACATAGTTTTGACGTGGCCGGAGATAAGGTTACCTCAGGTGACTTAAGAAGTATTTCTCTCTTTATATATATATATATATATATATATATATATATATATATATATATATATATATATATATCTATGTACATGTATATGAGAAAAACATTTCTCAAGCTGCTTGAGATAAGTTTATCTCCGGCCACCCCAAAACTACGTCGTTATTATTTATTTCCTTATATTTATTGATTCACCTTTGAATGGTTAAGATTCCCTTTTTCTCTCTCTTCCTTTATCATTGTTGATCTATCTTTGTACGGTTATGATCTAGTAGCCAGAGATAAAGTTATCTCCGAAAACTTGAGAAATGATAAGCCCTATGTATATATATATATATATATATATATGGATTTATTATTTGTACTGTCACTGTATATAACGTTTCATACTGTCAGCTAAAAATGATGTCATTTTGAGTGGGATAACGGAAGTTTGCGTTCAAAATTAATTGCAGAAAATTGAAATATTATATTTATGTCCGCCATTGTATTGTTATGATTTCCCATATTTAATGCTTTCACACTATAAAATGACTGAGTTTTATATGACTGTACCAATGTTTAGGTACAGTCACTATACATCCGACAAATCTTATATAAATATATGTCGAATTTCTTGAGAAATATTTTTTTCATATATATATATGAGAAAGGATATACTTACCACCAAAAAAGTTTACCGCCGTTATAACCAACCTAATCACCGTTGATTTCCGTTAATCTAACGGTTATAATTACTTTTCTCCAGCCATTTGATGTCCAGCAAATAAATTTGAGGAATCATAATCATAAAAAGGTTGGTAAAAATATTAAATGCGAGGAATCATAACCAATCAACGATGTAAGATCTATTGCTGGACGTCCAGTAGCCACAGAAATGATTATATATATATATATATATATATATATATATATATATATATATATATATATATATATATATATAGGGATAGGATCAACTTACACCCGTGTAAGAATAATAAATCTTACACCAAATCTTAACTATTGATTTCCGTGCATCTAACGGTTGAGATTTATTGGGAATTAAAAAATAATTAATGAGTGAGACCTAATAAATCTTAACCGTTAGATGTAGATAATCAATGGTTAAGATTTGGTGTAAGGCTTATTATTTTTACAATGGTGTAAGATGATCATGTCCCATATATATATATATATATATATGATAAGCCCATTATTTCTGACTTAGAACATGTGGTTTGATGTTAAAATGGAAATGAAAAGGATATCTTGTGTGTAATATAAACCCCAAATTGCATAAAAAAAAATGAATGATTCTGATTTAAATTACTAATGGCTGATGTTTGTATTTTTCAGGCCCAATTATTGTTATTTCCACAAGAAAAGCAAAGAAAAAAAGAAGGAAAGAAAAGCTTGGGCTGGAGTTTATATTACAAATCAGAAAAGAAAAGAATAAAGGAAGAAAAGGAAGAATTGACTGATCTTTGCTGATCAGAAGCCCAACTTGAAGAAAAGAAGAACTAAAGGAAAGGAGAAAGACATGGGCCAGAAGAGACAAAGTAAATTGGGAGGAGCCCAAGTCAGAAAAGAAAGAAAAGGAATGAGAAGCAAAAGAACTCAGTAGCGTGGAAAGCTGAAATAAGAAAGAAAAACCCTAGCACAACAAACTGTTCAAGCGAACCCACCTTCCTCCAGACCCTCATCTCAACCGATCTTTCTAAATCCCTTCACCAATCCAGACCGTCCTTCGATTTTGGTCGAAACCATCAAACCTTAGCCTCACCCACGGTTTATTTTATGATCAAACCAACCAAAACACCAACCCTAACCACTTTTTGTGAGATACAGAAAAATCCAAAAAAGTCCCTCAGTCGACTTGGTGAGCTGGAGGTTGTTAATAGTGCTGGCTGGAGATTCCTTTGGGTGCGTTTGCTACTCGTGCAAGGGAGACACACGATCGAGTGGAGCGTGGAGCATACGTGTGAGCTGAGGTGGGGACCGTTACGCATGAAGGAAGATCAGCTATAAAAAGAGGAAAAAAGGCATTGTAGGGTCTTCTCCCTCTTTGAGTTTTCCTTTTCTCTTTGGATATTTTATTTCACTATTCTATTTTTAAGGTTTTTAATTTGTAATTTGTGTAAGCACTATTTTAGAGCTATTTGCTGAAGATAGCCTCTGCTTTTATATTTACGTAGTTGTACGTTTTAAATTTCTGTCTTGTTATGGACCCTTGCTGTTTGTATGCTCATGAACCTTTGGTGATGAGCTAAATTTCTTAGAGTTGGGCTGAAAGAGTACCCAGAACTCATTTGTTATTAGTTTCCATTTTAAAGCTTTAAGTGTTAATGTCCAGTTTGTTTATTGTGTATTTTTCATTCTGAGTTTATTATGTGATGGCCACACATAGTATAACACCTCGCAATTTTAAACTAAGTATTTAAAATGTTAAATGAGTGATTAAGTGAAGAATTAGTGAAAATCCTAAAGATTAGGCCAAAATACAAAGAAAGGGCAAAACGATAATTAGCCAATACACAACCCTAGGAAGATAAAAAAACTGAGTAGAAGGTCTCAGATGGTAAAAATAACCATGGAAATGGATTCAGAACGAAAAATTGAGTGAATAGGCAAGTTTCAGAAAAATCAGTGAATAGTGTTTTTCGCGGGTAAAAATACCGCAGTACGATTGCACCATAAAACGTGCCAGTTGAGTTTTGAGCTCTAGGTCTCAAATATGAGTTATAAATGGTTTGTAGAGTTAGGACATATGATTTCTGGGAATATTTGATGGAATTAACTCAGTTTGGGAAAGCGTGCCAACGGCGCGCGAAATAGCTTAAAATAGTGTTTTCTCTGAATGACCGGAAAACTCCGGATTCATCTGATAAGGTATAATTAAGGAACAATGGTCAATGTTAAAAATTAGAGTTTCTAAGTAAGTTTTGAATTTACGGACGTTTAGTGAAATCGGAGGGAAATTCGGATGAGTTTTAAATCGCGTGGGACCCACACCACTTAAGCCCACTTATCCACCTAAGCCAAACACTATTCATTATCATCTTCACTCACTTTCTCTCTCTTCAAAAACTGATCAGCCCCCCTCCTTGAGCAACTTAGGGTTCCAAATTTCTCAATTGCTAAATCCTTCATTTCTCAACCAAATGAAGTGATTTTTGTGTTGAAATTTGTTGGAAACAACCTTCCAAACACATTGGTGGTATCCATTAACCTTGAAACCCTCTTTTTGGTGAGTTACTGCCCATATACAGCTGCGAATTTTTGGGGAAAGATGGATGTTCATGGAGCTACTTGATCTTCCATTGCTTGGACAAGTCTTGGGGTAGCATCTAGCCTTGGTTGTGAGTATATTTTCATCCCATTTACATGGTTTGATTGTGATTTGAATTTGAGGCATAAAATTTGCATGTAAGATGTGTGATGTTATAGAGCTCAATTGGAAAATGTGTATTAGAGGATAATGTCTTAGAATGATGCATTAAAGCTAGAAATGCAATAAAAAATATTGAGGAAAAATGTTGATTTTTAACTTAGTGAGGATTTGAGGTGTTATGACTTTGAATTTTGAAAATGTGCTAGAGTGTATTGGTGAGTTGTTGTATGATGATATAATAGGATGATATGAGGTGTGGAGTGGTTAAAATTGATGGAAATTCATTGGATGTTAATTAGTGTGCAAATTTGCCTTAGGCAAAAAGAGGTGAAATGATGTTGTGTGAATTGCTTGGATGATGTTTCATGCTTTAAATGGTAATTAGATGGGTTGTGTTGTGGTTGTAAAGTGGAAGAACCAATGAAAAATAACGAGTGGTTTCATTTGGCATAAAAGAGCCTAGAGTGAAAGATTTAGCAAATGATGCGTAAAAGACGTAAAACGGTGAAACAACGATTGAACTAGCCTTTTGGCAACCTATGGTAGTGTAATAAAATGAGAAAGATAATTTAGAAAAATAAATCCCTAAATAACACTAAAATGGCCGAACCTCCAAGGGAGGAATGAGAGGATTTTGTAGTTTTTAGCGTTTTATGGAATTTGACGTATACTGATGGTTGTATATGTTTGCATAGGTTGTCGTATGTTGACTTGAAACCTGAACAGTAAATCAGTGGATTGCCCTTGGTCCTGGACTAAGTGGATTGAGGTAAGTTATTGAACCAATGCATGATAATTGTAAATTGCATGTATTGTGTGAGTTACCTATGGATTTTGTTGTGGGTTTGCCTCGGACTCAGGCTGGTTACGATTCGACTTGGGTTATAGTGGACAGACTTACAAAGTCTGCACATTTTTTGCCAGTGCGAATGGACTTCTCTACGAAGAAATTAGCAAAATTGTATGTGAAAGAGATCGTAAGGCTCCACGGGATACCGGTTATTATTGTTAGTGATCGGGACCCGAAATTCACTTCTCATTTTTGGGGAGCCTTGCAGCAGGCTTTTGGCACTCATCTTCGGCTGAGCACTACGTGTCACCCGCAGACTGATGGTCAGACGAAGAGGACCATACAGACACTTGAGGATATTTTGAGAGCTTGCACATTAGAGCAGGGCATTGCTTGGGATAGATACTTACCACTGGTGGAATTTTCTTACAATAATAGTTTTCATGCCAGTCTGGGCATGGCACCATATGAGGCATTGTATGGATGGAGATGTCGTACTCCTACTTGTTAGACTGAAGTAGGTGATAAAGAGAGATTTGGGCAGGATTTTGTGCAAGAAACTACAGCACAGATTGAAATGATCAGAGAAAAGCTTAAACAAGCACAGAATCGACAGAAAAGTTATTATGATAACAGACATAGACCTTTGGAATTTAAAGAAGATGATCATGTATTTGTGCGGTTATCTCCAGTTACGGGTGTTGGACGTGCATTGGGCGTGAGGAAGCTGAGTCCTCATTTTATTGGGCCATATCAGATAATGAAAAGAGTATGATTAGTGGTCTATCAGCTTGCCTTGACCCCACAATTGTCAAATCTGCACGATATTTTTCATGTATCGCAGCTGCGGCGTTATATTCTGGATGAATCACATGTGGTGATATCGGATGATATTGAAATTAGAGAGAATTTAAAGACTCCTGTAGGTCCTATTGAGGTCCTCGACCGCAGTGAAAAGAGGCTTAGAAGCAAAGTTATTCCAATGCTAAAGATTCACTATTCATCATCATCCTTCTCACCCCCTTCTCTCTCCAAAACCCGCGCCCTCCCCTCTCCCTTGCAAATTTTTCTTCAAACTTTCTCCTTCCATTAATCACTCATCCAAGCACCATATCATGGAAAGCCATTGGTGGTACTCCTAAGCCTTGAAAGCCATTAGTTTTTGAGATATCTCCTCCCTAAGTCCGCGGCCAAGTTGCTTAGATTTGTGTTCATGGAGCTTCTAGATGCTCCAATGGTGGAGTATGTTTAGGAGGGCCCTTGTGCCAAGCTTTTGGGTAAGTTTCTTCACCATTTTAACAATTTAATCTTTGGATTGAGTTTATGAACCCTAAAGGGGAAATTAATGATTTGTGATGTTAGAGAGCTCAAATGAAAAATGTGTATTAGATGATAATGTCTTAGAATGACGTGTTAGAGCAAGAAATGCAATGAAAATTATTTGTGAAAAATATGATTTTGTAACTTAGAAAATTTTGAGGTTATCATGACTTCGAGTTTTGAAAATGTGTTAGGATTGTATTGGTGAGTTGTTGTATGATTGTATGTTGATATAATGTGATTGTATGAGGTGTTGAATGGTTAAAATTGATTGGAATTCCTTGGACGTATACCATTGTGCAATTCGGCCTTTAAGGGAAAATTATGGAATGGATATTGTGGGAATTATTTGAGTGATGTACTATGTATTTAATGGTAATTAGACTAGTTGTGTGGTGGTTTGAAGGTTGAAGAATTAATGAAAAATAAGTGATGGTGTTGATAGTTGTACAGGACCCTAGAGCGAAATATTACACAAAACGACGTTTAAAAGACGTATAATGAAAAACGGCACTTGGTATGGCCTTTTGGCAACCTAAGGATGCATAATAAAATGAGAAAGAAAATTTAGAAAAATAAAATGAAAATTTGCACTTGTTTGGCCGAACCTACAAGGGTGTAGGGGAGGTTTTGACGTTTTTCGTATTTTGACAGAATTGCCGTGTACTGATGATTTGTACATGGTTGTTGTAGGTTGTCGTACGTTGATTTGAACCCCGACCCGTGAGTCGGTGGATTTCCCTTGGTCCTGGACCAAGTGGGATTGAGGTAAGTGATTGGTATCATGCTTGTATAATTGGTAATTGCATATATTCGTATGAGTTTTAAGTAATTGGGAATGTCATCTGTGTAGGCATTTCTGTGAGTAACGAGCTTGAAGGATATACTGCTGTGGAGCTAAGTGAAGAGGCTTATTGAGGTAACCTCTTGGTACTGGGGCTTATTCCCCTTGTGTGTTCCACCATGCCCGTTGAGGATGATGGTAGGAAATATATATGAGTAGTGTAGAATAACATGATCATGCATGTAGTATGTATGTTGGTACATAGGTACCGAGTCTCTGGCCAGTAGACAGTTTTCCTTCGGGCGTTTCTGACTTCCACTAGATAGGTCTCCGAGAGGGAGTTCCAGCTAACCTAGGGTCGTGGTGAGTAATCCGGATAGGAGGACACTAGGAAGTCTCGGGTATACGTGGATGGAAGGGGTACCTTGGTTGTTGTTCTAGGAACACGCCTTGTATGAGACCTGTAGGCTTATATGCCAAGCCATTAGGCAGGACGTTGCGTGGTATTGGTAGCTACCATTCCAGCTTCGTCGTATTTTGTATCCCTATGTTCCCCAGTTTATCTAAATCCCTTGCTATATCCCGTTTTTAAAGATGTTGTTTTATATTATTTATATGCATCGAAGTGAGCCATTGGACGGAGTATTCTCCAAAACCCCTGGGTTACTGAGATATATTCGTATATCTCACCCCGTCTTGGGGACTTTATTTCATGAGGTAGCAGTGGTGCCGGAGCGGCGGGCAAAAAGCCCGTAGGATGACTAGTTGGAGCACTTTTAGTATTTTGCATTTTGGTGGCCATTGGGCCTATGCTAGACTTAGGGCATGAACATTTCATATGTATGTAGGAGGTGATTTATAGTCATATTTGTTCATGTCATTTTTCCTAAGTCTAGTTGTAGATGTCATTTAAGCTTTATGTTGTATGTTGTATTGTAAAGTCATGAACTTTTAAGTTGTAATATATAATTGAGAGGTTGTAAATATTGTATTTGGACCTTATGTAAAGAGAAGCATGTGTAATATGATGGAAGGGCCTTAGGCCTATTTTAGGATTTTGATTATGTGTATGATTAGAAAATGCACACAATCGGACTTTGATGATTGAAACGTATTAAGTAATAACAAAGTAAGTAATGTGATATGTATTGTATAAGTAAAATAAGTTGTGATGGGTTGTAAGAGACCCAAGGCATTGTTGGTCCTTGTGTGTGCCACCCATTGATTATTAGGTACATTTGAGGTCTTAGATCACATTGGCAAATTTGGGGATTTTTGTAAAAATAGAGGAAACTTTGGTGAATTTTCGGTAAATTGGAAGAATTTAGACGAACTTCGGGAGAGCATATATCCCTCCACAGAGGTCCGATTGGGACGTGCCATAAGCCATTTTAAAGGTTGAGATGTCCTCTACCTTGTGGAGAAATTTGGTGGAATTCTGGGTTAGAAGACAGCCTAGAGAGGGAAGAGAGTGCAGACTGCTCATTTGCTTACTACACATGTGGTAGTTCTGGACTGGTTTTGGAAAATTTATTCCTGCTTCGTTTCTTGGTCAAATGAGGTGTATGATATATCAAATTGAAGGTTGAGGTGTCTAGTTTGTTGTATAAAAATTCGAGAGCATATGCTTAGTGGATTTTATGCAGTAATTCGTTTAGTGAGGGATGTTTGGAGATATTTGGGGTTGGCTGGCAGCTTTGCTTGTCCAACTTCAAACGGCGATATCCGGAGCAAACGAGATTGAAATAATTCTTGTGATAACTTTATAGAAAGGTAATTGAGTGTAGAATAACACATCAAAAGATGAGAGGTTCACGCCAAGCGGTTTGTCCGCAGAAAATCAGAGACCGAACCATGTTCGGATATGTAGAAAACGTAAAAGTGAGAAATTGGCTAAGTGAATTTATGGGGACCACTTAGTGACTTGTATTAAGTAAAATAAGTTATAAAAGTACTTTAAACAAGTATTCCGCAAAGATTTTACAGTTATGGTCACAACTTTTATTTATTACGCTTTTTACGGTTTTAAATGCTCGCGTAATAAACGGAAAAGTTTACTCGCATTTTTATAAAATGAAACGTTGCGATTGTAACTGCGTTTAATATCATAATTAATGTTAACAATACTGGTGTACAACGGGCTGTTACAATATTTTCCTCTAATTGATTCATAATTACACACTAATCCCTAATTAATATAATTTAATTATTCAGGTTATTATAGTGAGATAGAGAAATAATATTGGATTTCTTACATTAATTAACAAGCAATAGAATATAAATTTACAAATGTCAAGATAAGGTTGAATTGCTTTCATTAATTGACCATGTATATTTATATGGATAAGTTATTCTACCTATCTTTTTTTTTGCCTATCGTTGCTTATCACTCTAAAACACCATTAGTTCTAAATCTCAACTAACGTTTATCTTTCCATTTCTTCTTGAGATTCTGATCTAATGATGTTGGAGAGTGATGAACCCTTAGTTCATCAGGTTTTTCAGCATAAATTAGTATCAATTTGTGTGATTAATCGTATGAAAAAAAGGTTAATGTCCTGGAAATCCCTCAAGTACAAGTTCTGAAAGCTTTGTTGAAAATCTACACTATTTTATAGGGAAATGAAGCTCAATGAAGCAAAAGAGATAAGGAAGAAGATTCTGAAGAATGGGAAAATTCTAAGTGTTGGGCGCTAAAACGCCCAAAGTCAAGAGTTTTAGCGCCTTGCTGCAAAATGAAGCCAAAAAGTGTTGGTGCTAAGCGCTAAAATGCCCAAATCGAATGTTTTAGCGCTCAAGACAGTTGAAAGCAGTTGGGCGTCCGTCAAAGTTGGACGCTAAAACGCCAAACAGTGAACGTTTTAGCGCCCAAGTCAGTTTCTGGATGTCATTCAGTTATATTTTATAACTCTATAAAAGTAAAGGGCCTTCACATTACATCAGATAATCTCATATCCTATATTCTAACTTTTCCCATAACATTAGGAGAGGGGAGATCAGATCAGATCTTTCATAGATCTGATCTGACTCCTTATTCTCTCTGAATTTCCAAATTCTTTAGGATTAATTCTTGTATTCGTTAGTATTTCTTATGTAATTGTATTTGAAGACCCAACTATCATGATAATGGAGTTTGATCTTTCTTCTTTTCTTGTCTTTATTTTAATTATGTCTGAGTAGAGTCTGTTGTAGTCCGATTCAATGGAACTCAAGTGTGAATTTATGAATGGTTAATTAGATATTCTGTTTCTCTATTATGTGATTGTATGAAGTTGTCTTGATTAATTCTTAATGTTAAAGGAACAGTGTAGAACAAACATGTTTACATTGTTCTATATTTGACAACTTTGTCATCAGTGTTTTAGTAGTCAAGACATTGATGCTATGATACTGGTGTAATCTTAAGACCTTAGTAATTAATGCATGTATTAAGAAGGAAATCACCAAGACATTGGGGTTTCTGATTAATGTGTTTATCAGGGTAGTAAGACATTACATCCTGATGATAAGTAAAAGGTTGATTAGCATCACATAGTAGATACTTCATTATGGAAATTGGTTCATCCATAAGTTCATGCTTGAGGAAAATTGAAATTTGACTACTTGTTAAGTTATATTCATATTTTATCTGTTTTTTTTTAATTCTTTAATTTTATGCAATCTAAATTTCTGGTGACAAGAAATCAATGCAATTTATGATCTTTTGGTTGATTCAACTTAAATAGATATGGTTAGTCAGTGCTTGAACACAAATCCTCGTGGGAACGATCTTTACTCATCATTTTATTACTTGTATGACTAGTGCACTTGCTAATCTGACAATAGAGAGTGGTAGGCAAAAAAAGGTGTAGGTAGAATAACTTATCCCATATTTGTATCTAAAAATAAGGTTGTCTTTCTTACTTTAATTTGCGGTAAGTAATAGAATATTAACATACAAACATCAAGATAAGGCTGAGCTGCTTACATTAACTGATCGTAAATAAAAAAATGTATATTTATAAATTTTAAGACATGGTTTGCTGCGTACATTAATTGACAGAAAATGAAAGAAATATATTCACATATTTCTAGAAAAGGTCATTAATTAACCATAAATAAAATAAGCATACATATTGTTAAAAAAATCATATATATAATATATTAATTGATTTTACATAAAAATATATATTTACAAATTTTAAAACAATTTTCTTTTATTACATTAATTGACAAAAAATAAAACATGTGTGTACACTACCAAACACAAAAAACCTTCTACACATTAATTGAATATCAATGAAAAAAATATAAATTCATAAGTTTCGAGATGAGATTGGCCTATTTGTACTAATTCACCTAAAGTAAGAAATTATATTTATTTAAGACAAGGTGCATCTCCTTACAATATATTTACAACAAAAACAAAAACATTACATCATATATATATATATATATATAGGGCTTATCGTTTCTCAAGCTACTTGAGATAATCTTATCTCTGTCTACTAAATTATAATCATACAAATATGGATCAATGGTGATAAAGGAAGAGAGGGAGAAAATGGAATCATAACCATTTAAAGGTAAATCAATTAATATAAGAAATAAATAAATGAAACGACGTAGTTTTGGGGTAGCCGGAGATAAACTTATCTCAAGCTGCTTGGAAAATATTTTCCCTATATATATATATATATATATATATATATATATATATATATAAATATAAATTTAGAAATAAAGTTGTCTTTCTCACATTGATTTACTATAAGTAATAGAATATAAATTTAAAAATTCGAAGATAAGCTTGCTCTGTATGCATTAATCGTCAATGAACGAAAAATATATATTTATAAATCTTTGTAGATAAGGTTCATCTTGACGTGAGCTGTAACACCCCGTCTACACCCGGTTACTTATCATGCATATGGTACAATAGCGCGTCATATATTATGAATTAAGGGGAAGACTTAACATAAGTATTGCCTTTAATTAATGTAAAAGGGGAATAAACTCTTTCTTTTATCCTATCACTACTTTATTTACGATTTCTTAATGAATTAACGTATTATTATCATTCCCCGAATTGCCACGCACAATCCTAATTCTAATTATTGTAATATGTATAGTCCCATACATGCACAAACTTCTTGAATAGTCTACCTATGTCTATTCTATCTATACATGTACTTCACAGATATATTCCATCCAAATATGATCATATGGACCATTCTGAACAGAAACCTACGGACAACATAACAGCTATAATCTGGACAAATCCAAATTCCTATAATATAGAAAAACCCAAGCAATACATAAATCTACATTACCAGACTTAGAATCCATCGATTAATTCACACAGATTTTGACTCATTGCCAATCCTAAACACAATTAAACCTATTAACTTTAAACTTACAGCAGATCAATACTGATATCTGAAATACCTCATATATTGAACTATGGCTTAGAGCCAATACACACATACATACTGAAATTCATAACATCATGTACGAATATACAAATTAAAGGCTATGTATGCCTCTCAAAATGGATATCGATCACATGTAAACATGCATGGATACTAGTCATGCCTCAAAAAGATTACACATATAACAACATATATTCTAGCTCCAACTCTAGCCACTATGCATAGGCCTCTTGCCATGAGATGACTGTTCAACAGTTGCTGGAGTACTTGAAATATATCCCCACAACACTGGGTGAGAAATAAATCTCATAAACTCATGATTTATGGAGAAGTCTCCACCCATTTTTTTTTGGTAAAATATAAAAAATTATTTTGGGAACATATATTTTTTATTTTAACATATTTTGTAATTTATTTTATATATTTTAACTTATTTTATATAAAATTAAGACTTTATTTTTTTTAATAAATTAAAATAAGAATCATGTATAAATAAGCCAAATAAAAAATAATTCATAAAAATTTTAAAAAATATATTATAAAAATTTTCTTTTGGTATATCACCCTACTTGCCTCTTTAAGGCGAGTCAGCCGGGTATCCCACACAAGTACTGAGTAAATAAATCATGCTAGGCTTTCGCCTTAACAGCCTAAATCTATCTAGAATATTTAAAGCTTACATATGCATATAAAAAACATAACATCGTTATAAGCATGACCCAACCAATTAGTAAACAAAATAAAAAACATAACATAGCCTACAAAATTCCAAACCAAACTAATATAAAAATAACGAGACTTTTGATTCATTAAACAATGTTTCTGGTAAGAATCCAAATTATAAAAATTCTCAAATAGTTTTTTAATAAGATCACAATATCTTTAAAACATAACAACAAGTAAAATATTATTTTTGAGAGCTTTTTCTTTGCTATTAGGCACCTTTATAAATATTTTATTTAATTTAAAATTAAAAGGTATGCGAGCAAGTTTTTGGTCCAGGCTTTTTAACGTGAGCTTATGACTTAATTTTCTTTAAAAAAAAATAATCTACTTTATTTTTTAAATAAACCAGGTAAAGTCAGACATAAGGCAAACCAGGCTTAAAACTCCTAATAAGCGGACTCATTTACTCATTCCTCAACTAATAAAAAATATTTTAGTTTAGAGTAAATATCCTTTTTGGTTCTCAACAAATTTCACGATACCCGCTTTAGTCCTTGCAAATAAAAAGGCCCATCATGATTCCTAATTTTTTTTTTTCAAAATGGACCTATTTTAGTTCTTTTGAGGACTAATATGAGTCTTTTTTAAATTTGCGAAGATCATGATTTTAACTAAATGAGTACATTTTGAATTTACTTCTTACCAGCAACCAGCAAAAAGGAATTTACTCTTTGGTTTATTTGTATGATATATGATTAGTCTCAAACATTGATTAGAATAACGTTATTGAAGCGAAGTCTAGTAGCTTGTTTTAAAGTCATAATTTTAAAGAAAATATGTTAAAATACATAAAAAAATTACAAAATATATTAAAATAAAAAATATATGTTCGAAAAATAAATTTTATAGTTTACCAATAAAAAAATGGGTGGAGACTTTTCCATAAACCCTAAGTTTATGAGATTTATTTCTCACCCCGTGTTGTGAGAATATATTTCAGGTATTCCAACAGCTGTTGAAAAGTCATCTCATGGCAAGAGGCCTGTTCATAGTGGCTAGAGTTGGAGCTGGAATATACTACTAAAAAAATCTGTATAGTGACGAAATTGTTATGGAAATTCCATTGCTAATTTCATCCTCGCTACTACTTTCTGTCACAAATTCTCTCGCAAAATCGTTTGCAAGGGAATTTGCAACGGAAAGTAATAGAGAGGATGAAATTAGCAACCGAATTTCCATAGCAATTCCGTCACTATAATGGTTTTTTCTAGTTGTATATATATGTTGTTATATGTGTAATCTTTTTGAGGCATGAGTAGTATCCATGCATGTTTGAATGTGATATCCATTTTTAGAGGCATATGTAGCCTTTAATTTGTATATTCGTACATGATGTTATGAATTTCGGTATGTGTGTGTATATTGGCTCTAAGCCATAGTTCAATATATGAGGTATTTCAGATATCAGTATTGATCTGCTGTAAGTTTAAAGTTAACAGGTTTAATTGGGTTTAGGATGGGCACTGAGTCAAATTCTGTGTGAATTCAAGGAGGAATTCTAAGTCTGATAATGTAGATTTATGTTTTGTTTGGAATTTTCTATATTACAGGAATTTGGATTTGTCCAGATTATAGCTGTTATGTTGTCCATAGGTTTCTGTTCAGAATGGTCCATATGATCATATTTGGATGTAGGGTTGGCAAAACGGGCCAACCCGGCTCAACCCGACCCAACCCGCGTTCAACCCGAAAAAAATGAGTCGGGTTAGGGTTGGCTCGAATAATAAACGAGCTAGAAAACTCAACCCAACCTGACCCGAGTCGGGTTAGGGTTGGCTCACGGATTGGCTAGAAAAAATGGAAAAATTAATTAAAACTCGATTTTCAGATACGTTTTATACAACTCAATTTTAGTCATACAAATATAGGTTAAGGTTTCCTTCATTTTCAGATAGATTCTGTAAGTGATTCAAAAAAGAATCTAGTTTTCCTGGTCAAATGGGTAGAGGCAGGTGAGATCGATGAAGTGGGTTTAATGGAAATATATAGGATATTTTAATCAAAAGCCGTTAAGGAAATGGCTAAAGCAACGACATCCTAGTTTATGTCGGTGGGAAAGCCACAATAGAAAGCTAGAACTTCTAAATTTTTTCCTAAATTATTAATTCATTCAGTACAAACACATTATACAAATAAAGCATAGAAAATTCCTTTTGCATTTGGACTTTGACTTATTGGCAGTTGGCACCACATTCACACTGTCACATATACTATAAAAAATGACCTTAATGCATGGTTTTGGACTTATTAGCAGCTGCAGGGTATTTTTGTTTGGGTCTTTGGAATTGAGATTTTAGGTTTTAACTTTCACGTTACCTTCATTAATTTTCATGCTTTTATATTAAAAAAGATCATAACCCGCGAGCCAACCCGTTTGACCCGTGGGTTGGCTCGATTTTTTTCGAGCAGAAATGAGTCGGGCTGACTCGAGTTACTAACTCATTTTTCCTAACCAAACCGGCTCATTTTAGCCGAGTTACGTGGGTTGGCTCATTTTTGCCAAGCCTATTTGGATGAAATATATTTGTCAAGTACATGTATAGATAGAGTAGACATAGGTAGACTATTCAAGAAGTTTGTACATGCATGTATGGACCGTACATATTACAATAATTGGAATTCGGATTGTGCGTGGCAATTCGGGGAATGATAATAATACGTTAATTCATTAAGATACCGTAAATAAAGTAGTATTAGGATAAAAGAAAGAGTTTATTGCCCTTTTATATTAATTAAACGCAATACTTATGTTAAGTCTTCTGCTTAATTCATAATATATGACGCGCTATTATACCATATGCATGATAACTAACCGGGTGCAGACGGGGTGTTACAGCTCACGTCAAAATGAACCTTGTCTATAAAGATTTATAAATTTATATTTTTCGTTCATTGACAATTAATGCATACAGAGCAAGCTTTTCGTCGAATTTTTTATTTTATATTCTATTACTTATAGTAAATCAATGTGAGAAAGACAACTTTATTTGTAAATATATATATATATATATATAGGATTTAATGTTTCTATTTTTGTTGTAAATATATTGTAAGGAGATGCACCTTGTCTTAAATAAATATAATTTCTTACTTTAGGTGAATTAATACAAATAGGCCAATCTCATCTCGAGACTTATAAATTTATATTTTTTTTTCATTGATATTCAATTAATGTGTAGAAGATTTTTTGTGTTTGGTGGTGTACACACATGTTTTATTTTTTGTCAATTAATGTAATAAAAGCAAATTTTTTTGAAATTTGTAAATATATATTTTTCATGTAAAATGAATTAATATATTATATATATGATTTTTTTAACAATATGTATGCTTATTTTATTTATGGTTAATTAATGACCTTTTCTAGAAATATGTGAATATATATTTTTCATTTTCTTTCAATTAATGTAAGCAGCTAACCATGTCTTAAAATTTATAAATATACATTTTTTTTTATTTACGATCAGTTAATGTAAGCAGCTCAGCCTTATCTTGATTTTTGTATGTTAATATTCTATTACTTACGGCAAATTAATGTAAGAAAGACAACCTTATTTTTATATATAAATATGGGATAAGTTATTCTGCCTACATCTTTTTCTGCCTAACACTCTCCAACATCATTAGATTAGAATCTCAAGAGGAAATGGAAAGATAAATGTTAGTTGAGATTTAAATCTAATGATGTTTCAGAATGATAGGCAGAGATAGACAAAAAAAGAGGTAGGTAGAAAAACTTATCCATATAAATATACATGGTCAATTAATGTAAACAGGTCAACCTTATCTTGACATTTGTAAATTTATATTCTATTGCTCGTTAATTAATGTAAGAAATCCAATTTTTCACCAAAAAAAATATAAGAAATCCAATTTATTTCTCTATCTCACTATAATAACCTGAATAATTAAATTATATTAATTAGGGATTAGTGTGTAATTATGAATTAATTAAAGGAAAAGTATATTTTAGAGCAAGGTCGTTTTTGAGGCAAAAGTGGAAATAATGAAAGTAATGGAGTAAAGTACAATTATACAAAATGAGTGAGACCCAAAATTAATTAAATGTGTATCACATCCCACTTGAGCCCGTTAATTTATAAACCTTAGTCAAATGGATAAGTGTGATTGTGGAGGATAAAGACGGCTGTAAAGGTATTTTTGCCTTTAGATATTTCTGAGTGTGGGGAACACTCCCTCTCTCATCACTCTCTCTCTCATGCTCCATTTTCCTCTCACTCTCTTCCGTCTACATGGTTCTCTCCGACATCGTTGTCTTAGAGAGAAGGAGAGAGTGATTGAGTGCTATGCGTTGTTACATAGCGCTTAATTCTTAATCTATAATATCTTTTCTCAGTGTATAAAAATGGAAAAAAATATGGAACAATTAAAAAAAAAAAAAAACAATGAAAAGATATAATAGAGAAGCAAATTCGATTACAAGGAAACGAGCACGGAATTACAAAACAAGTACCAAGAAAAAGTGAACGAAACCAGAAAAACAAAATCATAAAAAATACAATAACGATTAGCAAAGTTGTTTTAGTGATTGATAACAAAGTTCTTCACTTCAGCACTAAATTGGAAAAGTGCCCTTGTGGAAGACCCATCATCTTTTAGTGCATCAACAGCTGCTTCTTTGAGCTCTACAATTCTTTGACGAGCACCATTACCTTGTTCACCCACAATTAGACCTTTTATCACTTCAGCAATTGCCTCCTTTTCCACTATGCCATTTCCAGAAGATTTTGGCCTTAGTGCCACGTTTAGGCCCTCGGTTAGCAAAATTGCATTCATCATTAGCTCACCAAATAATAATGGCAAGGCTATCATTGGAACTCCCGCTAAAATACTCTCAAGGATTGAATTCCAACCACAGTGTGTTAGGAACCCACCAGTTGAAGTGTGACTAAGGATTTGGGTTTGGGGTGCCCAAAAAGGAACAACCAACCCTTGCCCCTTTGTTCTCTCTAGGAACCCATGTGGCAAGAATAGTAAAGGGTCATTATTTGTAGAACCAAGTTTATTACAATTTCTTGGGTCACTTGGTGCTCTCAAAACCCACAAGAAATTCTGACCACTCAACTCCAACCCTAAAGCTAGATGATCGAGTTGTTCTTGAGACACAGTGCTTCCACTTCCAAAGGACACATACAAAACCGATTTGGGCTTCTGGTTCTCCAACCACCTCAAACACTCAGACCCATTTGATTCATTAATTGGCCCAGTTTGTATAATTGGTCCAACCAAATAAACAGGGGCATTCTTATTGGCTCTATTACATTCATGGAAGGCTTTCAGAGTACCTTCCTCCATTTCTAAGAAGCTATTAACCAAGAAACCATCAGCGGTAGAGATCCTCTTGGAATATTGGAGAATTAAGTCATAAGCAACATTAGACCGATCTTCGAAGTGTTCAGGGAGATCGCGACCATGAATAGGTACACAGCCTGGGATTTGAATAGGCCTTGTATGATCTTTGTATTCACATGAAACTTCCTCATGCAATGTTGGCAAATGCAAGAGCAGTGCAAGTGCCATGGCGGAAAGAGGGAGGTATACGTAGGATAAGAGGTTGAACTCCTTTGCTATTTTTAAAGCTTCATTTGCAAAAGGATCAGCTACCAAAGCAACCAGTGGCGTGTTTGAACGTATCACGGAAATATGGCATTGAGACACTGCAAGATTGCATTCAACTCATTGCGAAACATCTAGTGGTAAGTCTACGTTGTTAACCGGATGTAGGAAAGTGTAGTCTATGTTGGAAGGAAGAGAGTCAAGGAATGTGAAGGTGGAGGGATTAGGTGTACCAATGGTGGGGGAAAATGCAAGTGCATGGAAGTTGGGATGGAGATGAACGAAGTCTCTTGCAGAATGCAACTATTGAGGCTTGGTGGCTAAATGAAGGAATTGAAATGACAGCTATATGGGTTGCTTTGGCCATGGAACCTATATGGCTCATGTTAGACTTTATGGTTTAGTGTGTGAGTGTTTGTGGTTGCCCATATATATATATATATATATATATATATATATATTCTTAATTTGATAAATCAATACAAATATACCAACCTTATCTTTAGACTTGTAAATTTGTATTTTTTATCTGTTAATTACATTCATGTAGTAGCCTTTGCTGT